>JBBGBA010000274.1:0-78262 GCA_038088335.1 Mesorhabditis sp. LJ9110
AAATGGACGGACCCCGAGAGGAGGGCAGGCTAGCAGAGATTGTTTGAGGAAATGGACGGACCCCGAGAGGAGGGCAGGCTAGCAGAGATTCTCTAGGAAATCCTGGGGAGGGGCAAATGCAAGACACTGTGAGATCGTGGTTTTGATTTGCGGGTCGAAAGGCTATATTGTCTGAAACATTTTTTAGCGAAATTCGGTACATCGGGGGTGGCTATCAGAGACCTTTATGGATTCGACTTTTAAACCAATTTTTTTCCTGGCGGTCCCGGTTGACCTAGTAATCAAATATAATGTGTTTTCACATTGTTTTTAGAAATTTTTAGCCATATTTAGAGTCGAAAAAAGTGTCAAAAACCGTTATAACAAGTTTGAAAAAGTCGATAATTTGGTCATTTGGGGTCCTTCCCCCCCCCCCTGCGAATCCTAAAGGTTCTATAGAACCGATCTAAAATTCAATTTTTTTTGATTAAAATTTGTGTAGTTTTTATGCTTAGGAATAGTTAAAAACAACTTAGAAACACATCCGCTATTTATAAAAAGATTTAGGCTGGTGCCAAAAAAAATTATGGCTTCCCCGACAGTTTCCTTTGGACGGGGATGAGTTGAGATCGTGTATTGACACCATCAGGTTTCTGTCGGCCGGGAAAGTCTTAAATGATTATTAATTAAGCTTTAATGGTTTCGCTGATGGCAGAAATCTTAAATGAGGGGAAAATCATTTTACAATTTTTGGGAAGAAACCTCTGGCGTTCTGGCAGCGATCATCTGGAAATCTTGAGGATCAATCTGATTTTTACAGGGAATTACTGTCAATGGAATAATGTTTTCGCGGGCAATGAAAAAGCTAAATGTGAGGCAACATTTTTTTGATTTTTTCGCAATAGATATCAGGCTGTCTAGCGGAGACCGTTGTGGAAATTGTGATGGTTGATCCCTATTTTGCAAGATTCCTTGAGGCACAGATAGCCACTACTAACTTCGTCTATTAATGGTTTCGTTGTTGGTGAAACTCCTAAATGAGGTGAAACATTCTTCATTTTTGGAATAAATATCTGGCGGCTTGGCAGAAACGATTTTGGAATCATGAATATTGTCTGATTTTAGCACGAAAATAGCGCGGCGCATTTTGAAAATTACATAAACAAATCTCTACATTTGTCACACCAGTGGTTTCCCCGGACTGTGAAAATCCTAGGTGAGGTGAAACATTTTTCTCGAGCTTTATCGCTTCCTTTTTTGCATAGTCAAACACAAAGAATTTTTGAACACTTGAGTTTTACTTTAATTTTTTAAAATAGGAGAAAGCTATCTGTCTCCTTTTGCAGCCAATTTGCCTGAAATAGTTTGGAAACTAGGCAAAAATACGATGGATAAAGAAGTTTTCCCGAATAAACGACTTTCTGGGCATCGAAAATCCTAAATTAGGTGAAACATCATTTTTTCATTGTTTTGGCAAATAGTTTTGGAAGGCTGTCTAGCGGAGACATGGCGAAAATCTTGAATTTATTCTGGATTTTTGCAAGAAATTAGCGGGACCCATTGGCGAACGTACAGAAAAGGCCGCTACGAACGCCGATAATTAATGGTTTCGCGGGCGGGGGCACTCCTAAATAAGGTGAAACATTATTTTTCAATATCTGAGAAGAAATACCTGGTGGATTGGCAAAAATCGTTTTGGAAATATTGAGGGTTATTCTGGTTTTGGCAAGAAAATAGCGTCGCTCCTTTTGGAAATTACATAAAACAATTCATTAATGTTGACACATTAATGGCTTCGTGGACAATAAAAATCCAAAATGAGGTGAACGTCATTTTTCAATTTTTAACAATAAATATTAGGCAGTCTTGGCAAAGACGATTTTCGAAACCTTGGATGACATTTAACAAAAAAGCAGGGCAATATTTGGTTAAATATGAAGTCAATTTGAAAATCACCTTTGAAATTTGAAATTTGGAAATCAGCGGAAAATACGGCTGCCAACGCCTTCCCCCCACTAAATGGTTCCGCGCGCATTGAAAACCCTAATGCGGTGAAACTTGCTTTTTCATTATTTTTGGTTAAATATAGAGCAATCTAGCGGAGAAGATATAGACATCCATTTATTTATGAGATTTTACTCAGGAAGATATAGAAAATGCGCTAATAATGTTTACACTAGCGCAAAATAATGCGAAAAAGGGGCATTGCCTCATTGTTGCCAGCGGCGTTTTCCGAGGAATTGTCTTAATAAACTCAACCGTTATTTGTGCATCGTGTATTGAAACAGTTTTTCCCCCGAAACGCCTAGCAAATTAAATTCATTAAATGAAAATATTCTTAAATATAATTCAATCCAAATCCCAGCAGCGCATTCCTGAGAGCCAGGCCAAACCAAGAACACACTTTTCCGAAACTTGTTTTTCTCGAATAAGATTTTTCCTGGAGTTTCAATGGCTTTTAGACCGTAAATAATTTGGGCGACTTTCAAAATGACAAATTTTGATAATTTCGAAATTTCATAATGCCAAAATGCCATAAATTCAGTATCCCGAAATGTAGGCGTCATGAAATTTCGGCAGTCCGAATTGCGGCATTGTGATGGCAAATTTAATTCAGCTAATTCAAAATTGCACAGTAATTAACCTGTATTTAATGCTTATCTATCTCGATCCCAAGCTATAAATAAGTTTGTCAATACCGCGTCAGCTATCGAGTCAATGCAAATGAGCGGGGGGCTATTTGCATAAGATAATCCACCCAAACTAGCGACCAGCCAACGCTATCCGCCAAATTTGCCTACAAATCGCAAATAGCGCCCCGGGCAGCTACCGCGCAAATTTGAAGATAGTACTGTAACGTATTTACATGCAATATTGTGTGGATTAATGCAACTCATTTCCCGTATTCGTGCAAAATATTTGAAACATATTTTTTTTGCTAGAATTTAACAAAAGAGTAGCTACAGTTGTTCTGAACTTATAACAAAAATTAACTTTTTTCCATTTTTCATACGGTTTTCGTGGAATTAGACCCTTTAAACATTCAGTGAAAATGGATTCGTTAGGCCCTCTTCACCTGAAGAAATTTTTTTTCGGGACTAAAATTCATCAAATAGGCGTCGATTTAAGCGTTTTTACAATACAAAATTACCCAAAACCTTCAGCGAAATTAGAGATTCGCGGCCGGAAGTCGATGCAAATCGATGCAAAGTCCAAAAAGATAGCCGAAAAACAGTTTAGAATTGCGTGAAAAACAGTATTTTCGTTATAACTCTGGAAAAACTGTAGCTACGGGCCTAAACGTCAGGATTGTTGTTATTTAGGGTCTGATACACCACTGGTCCAAATTTGTGGCCGGTTGGATGGAAGGCGGCGAAATGCCAGATGGGTGGATTTTTTTTGAGACACCCTGTAGTTACCTTGCCATTAAGATCTATTGACCGAAAATTTTAAAAGATTTAAACAGCTTTTTCCAAAAAATATTTTGCCACAGGACGTTATTTGCAAATGCCGACACGAATAATGATAGCTTGGACTGACGATACTAATAAAGCCGCTTTTTCGTTTTCCTATCTACAGTATCACAAAACTCATTTTTAAAAAATGCGAAATGGTTTTATTTTCTTAGATTTGTCATGTTTATCCACTGCTCCAACTACTGTAATCTACCAAAGTGAAAAATACTTTCAAAGCGGGTCATCCCGTTTAAAATCAATTCTTTAAACATTAAAATTTAGAACTTCAAGGAGGCGCAGAAAGTAATGACGAGATCTGAGAGTAGCGTGGAGCGGATTTGAAACTCTTTATTTTGAATATTTTTCAAAAGGAAGTTTTTCATAGATTTTTATTTAGAATGTACTTTACAGTAAATATATAAACTCTGACGAACCCGCGGCCCGCGACGCGAACGCACCGCTTTTTCGCCAATTTTAGAATGGTTTTCAATTAATAATCGATTAACTACCCTTTTAAAAAAAAATTTTTTTTTTTTGCACGCAGATTTGGTACAATGTTGCGTACATCAACGTGGAAAATAGACAAAACATATTTTCTGAACTTTTTGGCGATTGTTCCAAATTTTTATTTGATTTTTATCGAGACCCAGTAAATTGTCATTTAGATTTCTACATAATTGGAAAATACATAAAACATTGTTTTTACTCAACATTTTTTTAATCTTAAAATCCTTTAAATTTGTATTAGGGAAGATTTCCTGCGTTTATTTGTGAGCTACAGTACCCTCAAAGCTTCTATTTTCTTGTTATTTTTTGCTGGCAGCTTTCAGATAATGTTTTATAGTCTTCAAATTCATACGGAACCTTTTAAAACGTATTATCTGAAAAGCTGTTTAGGAGATAGTTTATTATTTATAATTAGCATTTTAAATATTTTGAAGCTACAGCATTTTCTATTTTTTCCAGCATTTTTCTGCAGCTAATTTAGCAAGGTTGCAGATAATTTAGCAATGCAGACGGCTTTGCTAAATAATTTAGCAAGGTTCACAAAGACTTGGTAACGTTTCTAAAATGTCTCATACCATTCAACTGTCAAAATTCTTGAAATAGTTAGTGCGCGCATAATTATTTGATTTGCGTATCTTAAAGCTGTTTTATCCCCAAATTGTCTATATTTTTTGTATTTTTCGGGCAGCAATTCGGATCATTTTGTTATCTTCATAAACCGAATCGATTAATGCCGGATGCTTCCCACACAGTAGGAAAATACATAAAACATCTTTTTAAACGCAAAATTTTTTGATTTTCAAAAATCTCACAATTTTTCGAGGCGTAGAATTTTTATTTTTTGCTTCTACTTAGGCTTACCTGCCGTGCCCTCGATTTTCCAAAATTTTTTTGTGTGGCAGCTCTTGAAATACTTTTGTGGCTTTTTATTTTTTGTGGAAAAAACGAACTTTTCCTACTTTAAAATTTTCTAATTTTCAAAAAATCTAGAGTTTTTGAGAGTGCGGATAATTATTGATTTTATCTTGTCAATTACAGTCCCCTAGAATATTATTTTTTGGATTTTTCCCAGCAGCTTATAAAACGATTGATTTTATTTTATTTATTTTTTTAATTTGGGGTTCAGAAACACACTTTTTAAACCTAAGCTTCTTAAGCTACAATACCCTCAAAATTTTCTGTTTTTTTTTTGTATTTTTCGATTTTAAAATTCCCAAGTATTTTAAAAGTTTTTGAGAGTGCTTATGCAATTTAGCAGTTTTTTAATTATCAAAATTTTTTTGAAATTTTTAAGGACACTTATATAGTTTTTTGGGAATCTTTAAGAGCTACAGTACCCTCAAATAAAAGGGGCTGGCAGTGGCGCCGGATATTTATTTGCCCCGAGGGCACACCGGGTCAGCCACGCCCCCTTTTACCTGATCCCCTACCATCCACCCCCAAAAAAATCCGCCACGCTCCGTCAACCGTCTCATCCGGCCCCCACCCCTCTTTGTCGTCTCGGCCTACCGTACCCCCCAGCCGCCCTCGGATGTCCCAATTCAGACAGCAGCCCCAGCCGTGGGAATGCCCCTTCCAAAATGAGGTACGTGCCTTGGGGCAGGCTGGCAGGGGTTCTTTGTGGAAATCCGGAACTCAAGGGGCAAGCTGTCAAAACATCTTTAGGAATTTCGGACAATTTTATCACAGTGACACTATTTTTGTAAGTTTCGACGTAA
Source organism: Mesorhabditis sp. LJ9110 (assembly GCA_038088335.1). NCBI lineage: Eukaryota > Metazoa > Nematoda > Chromadorea > Rhabditida > Rhabditidae > Mesorhabditis > Mesorhabditis sp. LJ9110. The sequence continues at coordinate 5,660 of JBBGBA010000274.1, forward strand.
CAATGTCGTTTCTCGAAATATTTTTTGAACTTCGAACTTTTCGGATAGAGGCCCAGGGCAGGCTGGCAGCGATTCTTTGAGGGAACGTTGGCGATTACTAGTTCTTTGAAGTTTCGAAGAAGTTTTGAAGTTTGAAGTTGAAGTGTAAATTTCCAAACACGAGTGAATTTCGATTCGATTCGAGCCCAATTCGTTCGCATTTCCCCAATTTCTGGATTCGAATTTAACCATCGACGGAATTAGGTGTTTAGTTGCGCCCACACTGCCGTGTGACGGTCAAATCGAAACATTTACATGCAATCTACACGATTTACATGAAATCGAAATTTACATACGAAAAAATTTGAATCTCGGGACAGCTCAATCTCGGACTGTTCCGAACCTCGGAACAGTCGGAACAGCCAAATCTCGGAACGTTCCGAATCTCGGAACAGTCGGAACAATATGAAAATGGAATTCCAACCGGAGCACCCGAAAGTCGGACTGCTCTGACCAGTCTTTGTTCCGAAAGTTCCGAATCTCGGTCTGTTCCGAGAAACAACCCTACTTTGAACGTATTATTATTTTTATTGCTGGCGACCTAGTAGAGTAATTTTTCAAAACATGTTTTTGGAAAAATTTTCCGGCCGTTTTTGGAATTTTGGAAGCCAAGGGCGAGCTGGCAGGGATTTTTGTGAAATTTCGGAACTGAGGGGGCAAGCTTGCAGAGTATATATGAGAATTTGGTGTCGAAAGATCCCCAACTGGCGATTATCTTTTGCATGTGTCGAGGTGATGTGCTGATTTCGTAAAACATGTGTTTTGCAGGCTGTTTTGGCTGGATTCAGGGTAGGCTAGCGAGATTCTTTGGGAAATGTAAACAAAATACGCATTTTATTCCCTCCATTATTTTATAGGCTGTCCACCCCAGAAGGTAATTTTTCAAAACATGTTTTTCAAAGATTTTTTTGGCCGCTTTCAGGAATGTTAGAAGCCCCGGGCAGGCTAGCAGAGATTCTTTAGGAATCACTATCCGTAAAATGCACCTGACTAGCGACTGTTTTTGGCAGCCGCGCACGCCCACCTATTATGTTTATTTGCTAAAACATGTTGTTTGGAAGGGTTTTTAGCGGGAATTAGGGCACCTAACCCGAAATCGCTTCGTAGTACTTGCAATAAGGATTTATGGTCTTTTTGGCCTCAGACAGGTTAGCAGGGACTAGTGATGGTATTATTCAAATCTCAAATCTAATTTGCATCCGCCTAATAAAGGTTTCTTCAAATCAAATCGATTTGATTTGAACTCCAAGGTTTGAGTTCAAATCTGAAGATTTGGACAAGGATTTGAAAGGAGTCGAAAAAATCAATAGCTCATTACGTGGATGCTAATTTTATGATGGCATGGATAATCATGGTCATTTCCGGTGCGCGGCAGCTCGGCCATAGCGATTTTTTTATGTTTTGCATGCCTGCATCTCCATAGGATTTGATTAAGGACCGGAAGCTTAATCAAATCCTCAGGATTTGATTTGAACTCGTCCACTGGATTTCAAATCAAATCCGCCGATTTGAAAGTGAAAATTTTGCCTTCAAATATTCAGATTTGAGCGCTCGGATTTGACTCAAGATTTGATTTGAATAACCCCATCACTAGCAGGGATCTAGCAGAACTAATTTATGGTTAAAGATAGCATGAAGCTATCTAGCTAAAAAAAATCCCAGGGCACGCTGGCAGCGATTCTTTGGGAAATGGGCCAAAATCACTGGTGAATGTATGTATTAGCCTACACCGCGGATTTTTCAAACATGACTTTTTAACGGTTCGTGGATAGCCGTATTCCAAAATTCGAAAATTCCGGGAAAACAGAGCACAGATTCTTTCGGAAGGCGGCCAGGCTCCACTCATTAAAATTATTGCCACAAGTGGAGCTGAAATTGTTTTTGAACTCTCATTGAATACCAGGGGCAGGCTAGGAGAGATTATTTGATGGAAACTCTAGACGAAGTTATATTGGGGCGCATCGCAACCATCAAAATACTGGCTTTCATGAAACATATTCGGTCTGCGCTTGGTTCAAATCTGATTCGGGGTTCCGGCAACATTCTGGGCAATGCTTTTTCTGAAAGATGTTTTTTAAGACCATTTTTAAAAGAATTAGGCTGATGCCTATAAAAGTTTGAGGTTATATAGCTTGAGGGTATCATTTTATGAAAATTTTGATTTCCCCAGATGTTTTGAATGTTTAAACAGAAGCCAATTCTACGTGAATCATAATTTATTGATCTTCCAAAATGACTTGCCTTATTGTTTGAAACATTGATTTTGAACCCATTTACCAATTTAACCCAATTTAGCAAGCCTTTCTTATAATCCTCTTCTCTTCATAAACCGCCCCATAAACCAGAACACACCCCGATAATCAAGGCAAGCCAGCAGGGATTGTTTGGGGAAATAGGAAAGCACAGTAGTAACCCGTAAGGACCATTAATTTTTTCAGTTTTGATTTGTGAATCAAATTTTCTGGAACATTCTTTTTAAAGGACAGTGAGCGAACTAGTAGGAATCATCTGGGAAATGGGCACTAAATAAAGGCAAGCTAGCGGAGATTACTTCAAAAATAAAACAAATTACAACGGGAATTGGCTTTTAGCACACCCATCAAAATCATAATTTGGGAAACATTTTAGCTTAACATTTGATGAATTCTCCGGGCCGGCTAGCAGAGATTATTGTGGACGCCGGACAAGGTCAAAATCGAAGGCGATCTAGCAGTAAACGCTTAGGAAAATAAATCATTGGCAAATAACGAGACAAAACTCATTAAAATTTTATTTTCCGAGACCTGCAACAGATCGTTTGAAACAGGATGTTTTTTCAGTCGCACGAACTCAGCTGGCAGGCTAGCAGAGATCCATTAAGCAACTCACTTAAAATGAAGATAAAGGCAAGCTAGCAGAGATCGTGTAGGAAAATAAAAACCACATGGGGCAACAAGAACCGGGCATTATTTTTTGGAAAGATCCAGCAAACGCTGGAATCTTTGAAACACACTAAATTTGAAGGCTGGTAGGGGCAAGCTAACAGTGACCATTGTCGAAACGAACTGCAGATAAAGGCAAGCTAGCAGAGACCATTTAAGACGTATGAATACACATAGGAAACCGGTGGCAAAGAAGGTTGACTACGTCTTCAAAAACCCAGCAAAACCCTAAATTTCTTGAAACACTTGATCTCAAATTTAGTGGATTAGCGAGGCAAGCTAGCAGAGAACATTGCGGACAGGCGCGGTTCAGAAGTCAACAATAGATTATTTGCAACATTTATTTTTCAGCCGGACGCGTTTATCGGGCGAGCTAGCAGAGACCATTGAAAAACTCACTTACTATTAAAGGAACAACAAAGGCTCTGACTACCACTTTTAGATCCCAACCCAACCCTGAATTTTTTGAAACACAGTTTCCGCCGGATTCCTTGATCAATTTCCGGGGCTGGCTACCAGAAAGCATTGGGGAAAACGGGGGTTAGGTATAAATCGAGGGCCAGCTAGCAATCCCCAACCAAAGCTTTATTAAAAGCATAAATGAGTGGGCCCTCGAAAATACTAAATCCTCAGCACCGCGCAACACTCATGCATACCTTGAATCATATTTTATTTTAATCGATTTTCTGATTTTTTTTAGCTTCTAGGAAATTACGCAGGCAGTCTAGCAGTAACAATTAGGGAAAAGGGGAATGGATTTTTGGTTACAGCGAAACACGAACTGAATTAATGTATTTGCACGCCGCAGTTAGTTTTGACATCATAAAACATTTTTCAGGTACCGATTGACTATTTAAAAATTTGACCCTATACTGCTTTCATTAAAACATTCTTTTTGCCCAAGAGTTTATCTAATTCGAATTAATTACCAAGGGTAGTCTAGCAGCAACAATTGGAGAAAGTGGGAATGATTTTTGGTCGGCGCAAAACAAGGAAAATTGCTGTATTTACAAGCCACTGGTAGCGCTGAAATCCTCAAACATTCTTTGGCAACAAAAGATATCGATTTGGGGCAAGCTAGCAGCGGTAATTTGGGGAAATTAGGCAAATTTAGGGAGAAAGAGGTGAGCCGAAATTATTTGGGAAAGACAGCTGTCCTAGAGACCTGAATTATGGACCGCATTAGCCTAATTCAACACGGGCTAAAACCACAAATTCCGCGAAACACTTATTTGAAATTTTTTGTAAGTCGGGCATGCGAACGGAGAGGATTTGAGAGCGAAGGCTATTTAAAAGCGATGGGCAAGCTAGCAGGGATTATTTAGAGAAGTGGTGTTGTCTATCCGCACAAATTAAACTTGCAAAAACTAACCGCTTACTTAGGCTTAGGCTTACTGTAACCCTCTTTTGGTCGAAGTGGAAATTCCGTACGTGAGATAGCACATCTTGTGCAGAATTTTTTGCTGATTCCGAATCCGTTTTCAAAGTTGCGGAACCCTCAGATTAAAGTTACAAGCGTTTTTAATACCCAAAATGCCACAAACGCTTACTTTAAATCGTTCTAAAAATTCCGTAAGATACTTTTGGGAGGAAAGTAAGACATTTTCCGGGGTAAAAAGACGTGCTCTTTCGAATGGGCTATCTCACAAACCCGTAGCTCGAAATTTCGAAAATTTCGAAAATCGACCATCTTGGGCCAGGGGTCCGCCAATAAAAACTTTTTTGCAAATTTTGAGCTACGGGTTTGTCAGATAGCCCATTCGAAAGAGCACGTTTTTTTACCCCGGAAAATGTCTTACTTTCCTCCCAAAAGTATCTTACGGAATTTTTACAAAGGATTTAAAGCAAGCGTTTTGTGGCATTTTGGGTATTAAAAACGCTTGTAACTTTTTAATCTGAGGGGTTCCGCAACTTTTGAAAACGAATTCGGAATCAGCAAAATCTGCACGTCTCTCACGTACGGAATTTCCACTTCGACCAAAAGAGGGTTACAGTTAGGCTTAGGCCTGCGTTATTGTGCTAAAAAATCTAGTAATCGTTTTTGTGAAGGCAGGCTAGCAGAGAACCTTGGTGAACTGGCTGCTGCAGCTCAAGAGCGAGCTAGCAGCGGTTATTTAGCGAAACCAAGTTAGCGCGACCCGTCGTCAAGATCAACATTGGCCACTTAAAAATTCGCCGCCATACTTCTTGAAACACTCTTTTTCCACTCAGAATTTTATCTGATTCGAATAAACTACCAAGGGCAGCCTAGCAGAAATAATTGGGGAAAACAAGAGTCATTATTGGAATCGTGGCAAAGCAAGGGCACATTAAAGTATTGACAAGCCGCCGATGGAATTGAAATCCTAAAACATTCTTTGGCAATAAAGGATACTGATTTGGGGCAAGCTAGCAGCGGTAATTTGGGGGAAATTATGCCAAAGGCAGGTAGAAGGGACTAGCAAAGCTCATTTGGGAAAGAAAGTTGGCCTGAAGTTGGAGGAAATTTCGCGCAAAACAGAATCGAGTGATTAATGTAAATGAAATACGATAAATGCAGAAATTCCGTGAAACATTTAGGTTCTATTTTTTTACTAAGCTGGGGCGCCTAGCAGAGACAATTTGAGAACATGGAATGTTAAGAGGTAGCGGAAGCGAGAGACTGGTGCCCATTAACGTGCACTAGAAAAAATAAGAGCAACAATTCGGTGAAACATTTAGCTTCTCTTTTTTTAGAAAGGAAGGCAGTCTAGCGGAGGCAATTTGTGAAGGTAAAATCTGTATTGAGATCATGGGGCGAGTTGGCAAGCTAGCAGGGTTCATTTAGGAAACTGGAATGGTTTTGTTATGCAATAAATCAATTTTTCCAAAAAGAGATCGATGCGATAATTCAATGAAATATTATTTTTTTACTCTACTCCTAGCAAACTATTTGAGATGGCAAACTGGCAGAAATCATTTAGGGCCGAGCACGATTTATTCAAGGAAAGGTAGCGATCACGACTCATGAAGAATTAAATTGATAGCAAACTGCCGAATGCTTAAATTATTTCACATTTGTCTTCAAAAAATCCAGGAAACCTTTAAAAGGCAAGCTAGCGGTTTCCATGGTTGTCTAGCACCAGTCTGCTACAAAATCGCAATCCGAGATGAGCGGAAACTAGAAAAGATTATTTGGCAAAGAAGATCGTGCGTCTTCATCGTTCACGGCATTAATCTATTCGGAACTCAATAAAAGCAGCAGTTTAATGGAACATTTCATTTCTACTTTTGCGTAGCTCATGGCAGTGTCGCGACAAAAATACTAATAGCCTTTTTATTTTTTTATCATTTATCATATCATCATAGAAATTATACATATTTTAGACAAACTTTTAGATCAGTTTTCTATTGACTATTGAATTAGTCATTGATCCAAGAATTACGAACTATTGGGCTAACCACAAAGGGCGCACTAGCATGATTTAATGAAACATTTAATTTTCGGTATTTTTTTGTGCTAGCCTAAAATTTAAATAAGTTTTATAAATATAAGTCCGTTTTGAAATATTTTAGATAATTTAATCTGTCGGGCGAACTAGCAGTGGTGATTTGCAGACCTGCCATTTTGCATGTTATATTCTCCAGCACCTGTGTTACCAATTGTTTGTGCAAAATCGATTCGATAGTCCATTTGCTCAAAACATTCTTTACGAAGGACGAAAACTCGGGGCAAGCTAGCAGAGTTAATTTGAGGATCCCCCGCAATCAGTTATTTTCAGAAAAGCTGGAACACCACTTCTCTGCACATCGCTGAACCCGCGATTACTACACCGCCACTACCAAATCATTTCTCACCGGCCGAACCTTCTTCATCGCAAGGTTAGCTTTAAATACATGTTTCAACAAAGCAAAATGCCAAGTCCCGTCAAATTTCTTCAGTTTCCAGAATACAGTGTTGTCATAATTTTTCCTAGAACGTTTGATTATTGGACCAAATCAATTTGTGCTTAAAGTTGGAAGTAATGATAAGCTACAGTTTACTACCTATAAAATTTCCTACTTTCAGGGGCTTCAGAAGAATCGACGGTACTTGGCGAGGTCAACCAACTGGGAGGGGTAAGCTTATTTTCTTAAACCGCGCCGCGCCACGCAACGCGCCTGCTCCGCCTTCCGCTGAATACTGAGATACCTTATCGGCGGCTAATTATCATCTGCGGGTGCGTTGCGTGTCGCGGTTTCGCAACAACCATGAAACCAAAGTAAACGAATATTCGCAAGTCGTATAAATAAAAAACCCTCAGTAAAATAAATAATGCAGCCCTGCCGGGCTGCGTTCCAAAATTATTGAGCCTCCCGAAGGTATGCCCTTTTGAGATACAAACCTCACTGGAATATGTTATTCCTGCCTTTCTATCTGGTCCGCGCCCATACGTGGAACTAGTGGGCCAGGTGGGCGACTCTTACTAAGGCGCCCGACAGAGCTTTGGAGAATTCGTATCTCGACACTCCATTGACATATTGCGCTGAAAGTTATGCTGAAATGTAGCTCTCATTATGGAGATTTTGCAAAATTAAAAAAGACCTGAAAATTATAGACAGCATAAGCACCGACCTTAATGGGACGACCTTCAATCTAACAACACCTTAATACTCAGCAATTAAATACTGCCGCCCTTCCGAGCTGCGTTCCAAAATTATTGAGCCTCCCGAAGGCGAGCTCTTTCGAGATCCAACCTCAAGCTTGGAATACGAAATTCCTACCGCTCCTAACGAGCCCAGCTGATATGTGGGGTTAGTGGGCCAGGTGGGCGACTTTCACCAAAAGCCGGCTGAGGTCAGAACACCCCCTCGTATCTCCCCACTCCATTGAGCTACCGAATTGTAAAGTATACCAAACTGTAGCTCTTGATTTGGAGAATTCAAAAATATAAACAACGTGAAAATCTGGCTAAAAACGGAGGCGGTATTTAGGGAGCTGTAGGCCCATTGCCGTCCAAAATTTCCACAAAAAATCCCTGCTAGCCTACGCGTTTAATTTCATTTTAGTTTATTTTATTTAGGTATTCGTCAACGGGCGTCCGCTGCCGCTGGGCCTCCGGATGCGCATCGTCGAGTTGTCACGCTGCGGCGTACGCCCCTGCGATATCAGCCGAGAGCTGAAGGTCTCGCATGGATGTGTCAGCAAAATTTTGGCAAAGTAAGACTCGAATTAGTTCATTATTAAATTGTTATTACTGTTTTAATTATTAGAATCATTAATAGTCTAATTTTTACTCCCTTAATCAGCCCGGTTGAATTGAATAAGCCAGAGAACAATAAAAATTAATTAAATCCCATGAACGCGTGATTTTTAATAATCTTTGGAACATTTCTTTTTTGGCCGGAATTCGCCGAGAATATTTTAAAAGAAGAAACGATCGAGAGGCACTCGGAAATTCCCAATTTTTAGGGTTGTACTATGGGTATATCCTATTATCAGTAAACCATTTTAATTTGAATATTTTTCTATTCAAATTTTTGTAGATTCAGTGAAAGCGGGAGCGTGATGCCCGGCGCGATCGGGGGAAGCAAGCCAAGAGTTACAACGCCTCTGGTAATTCTTGGTGCTTTAATGACATCGAAAAACAAAATACTAATAATAAATACCAATGTTTATTTTAAAAAGTATGTTTCATAAAAAACACCAGAGCCAAATTTTGTCGCTTCAGTAATCGTATCTTTCTTTCAAAAATATCCCACGAAATCAAAAGGGCGATCTTCCTATTTTTCCATCCCTACATCCATTTAAAATACCAGCAAATTATACCGTGCTAATTTAAACACGTGTATTAAACCGAAAATCAAATTCACAAATGGTTCATGAAAAAAATAGGTTTCACGGAAAAATAGCCATTTCAATTTCCCCTCTGTGGCAATACTTCTTGCTTGCCTATTTTCCACTGCTTAAATAATTTTAAAGCATTTCATTTCAGTAAATGCCTTATAATTTAAACCATTCGTGTTAAACCCGAAAAACCGAAAAACCAAAGCTCTGAAAAAAAAAGGTTTCATCAAAAATCTCAGTCGAAAATTTTTCTCTGAAACACAATCGGCGCTCTGTTTCGGAAACTGACTAAATAAAGCTAAATTATATTATTTATTTACTGCAATAAAGTCAAATTCCTTTTATAAAAACATTATAATTTAAACCACATGTAGCGAACCAAAAAAAAGGTTTCAGAAAAACTATGAGAAAGTTTTTCAGAAAAGTTTATAATAATTTCTTTGTTGAACGTTCAAAATCACCCCGTCAGACCGATTTTGAAACGGTTAAATTATTTATATCACACTAACATCAACGTATTCTCATCTCATCCTCATTAAAAATATTAAAAATTTAGGTTGTGGACCGTATCCGCGCGCTAAAAGCCTCCGATCCGTCGCTCTTCGCCTGGGAAATTCGAGAACGACTTATCGCTGATGGGGTAATTTTTTCAAATTTCCTCCTCCAATCTCTGCTAGCCTGCCCTCCTCTCGGGGTCCGTCCATTTCCTCCTCAATCTCTGCTAGCCTGCCCTCCTCTCAGGGTCCGTCCATTTCCTCCTCCAATCTCTGCTAGCCTGCCCTCCTCTCGAGGGTCCGTCCATTTCCTCCTCCAATCTCTGCTAGCCTGCCCTCCTCTCAGGGTCCGTCCATTTCCTCCTCCAATCTCTGCTAGCCTGCCCTCCTCTCAGGGTCCGTCCATTTCCTCCTCAATCTCTGCTAGCCTGCCCTCCTCTCGAGGGTCCGTCCATTTCCTCCTCCATCTCTGCTAGCCTGCCCTCCTCTCGAGGGTCCGTCCCTTTCCTCCTCCAATCTCTGCTAGCCTGCCCTCCTCTCGAGGGTCCGTCCATTTCCTCAAAGAATCTCTGCTAGCCTGCCCTCCTCTCAGGGTCGTCCATTTCCTCAAAGAATCTCTGCTAGCCTGCCCTCCTCTCAGGGTCCGTCCATTTCCTCCTCAATCTCTGCTAGCCTGCCCTCCTCTCAGGTCGTCCATTTCCTCAAACAATCTCTGCTAGCCTGCCCTCCTCTCGGGGTCCGTCCATTTCCTCCTCCAATCTCTGCTAGCCTGCCCTCCTCTCGGGGTCCGTCCATTTCCTCCTCAATCTCTGCTAGCCTGCCCTCCTCTCGGGGTCCGTCCATTTCCTCCTCCAATCTCTGCTAGCCTGCCCTCCTCTCGGGGTCCGTCCATTTCCTCAAACAATCTCTGCTAGCCTGCCCTCCTCTCGAGGTCCGTCCATTTCCTCCTCCAATCTCTGCTAGCCTGCCCTCCTCTCGAGGGTCCGTCCATTTCCTCCTCAATCTCTGCTAGCCTGCCCTCTCTCGGGGTCCGTCCATTTCCTCAAACAATCTCTGCTAGCCTGCCCTCCTCTCGAGGATCCGTCCATTTCCTCAAACAATCTCTGCTAGCCTGCCCTCCTCTCGGGGTCCGTCCATTTCCTCAAACAATCTCTGCTAGCCTGCCCTCCTCTCGGGGTCCGTCCATTTCCTCAAACAATCTCTGCTAGCCTGCCCTCCTCTCGGGTCCGCCCATTTCCTCCTCAATCTCTGCTAGCCTGCCCTCCTCTCGGGGTCCGTCCATTTCCTCCTCCAATCTCTGCTAGCCTGCCCTCCTCTCGGGGTCCGTCCATTTCCTCAAACAATCTCTGCTAGCCTGCCCTCCTCTCGAGGTCCGTCCATTTCCTCAATCTCTGCTAGCCTGCCCTCCTCTCGGGGTCCGTCCATTTCCTCAAACAATCTCTGCTAGCTAGACCCCAGTTTTTGCAGATCAGCCCGGCCGATTCTGTACCGAGCGTCTCATCTATTAGCCGAATTTTGCGGAATAAGGGGCCCCGATCTGGTAAGTAATCCTTTTTGTTAATTTAATTCATCATAAAGCAATTAAAATTAAAAACTATGGAAAGTAAATTTATTTTAGTGTGTTCTCCCGGTTCCCCGTTTCCCTACCCCACAATAATCCCCGGCCACCAGAAGTGGTCCCAGGAAAATGATGTTTCCAAGGTGGCTAGAGGTAAGTGGTTTTTAAAGAGATCAATTTCTAACAGAGCATCTTCAGATCCAACTTTTTTGATCGATTTAAACCGAAAAATGGCTAATGTTAGTATAAATTTGTTAGGATAAGACATCAACCGTTGGACTAGCATCGGGTTTTTCCCTGCCTGATTCAGAGGAAAATTGAAACACCTTTCTAAATTCAATTTTTCTCTGATATTTTTAATTTTCGATTTTACGAGTTATATTTCGGCTAAGGGAAATACTACCGCATTCACCAGATTTTTTACTATAATTTAATAATCTAAAAAATATAAATCTACAATCTTCTAAAAGCCGCCATTTCTTAAATTTAGAATAATTTCTTAAACCAATTTAATTTTGTTTATTTTACAACACTTTCAGTTTGAAATGTATATAGTCAAAAATTATGCAGATTTTTCTCTTAGCTGAGATTAAAATCCGAGGTTTTTAGGGCATAACAAAAAACTAATATCGATTTTAACTTTTGGTGGCTGTAAAGCTTTCATTAATTTTTTATTTAATCGAATTTTTTATTAAATTGATTTAGACGCGTTTTTCTACCTGCCCACCTGCCCACACGCCGCTCATTATGCCGCAATGAGAATTTTTACGACTTTGTTCTAATTTTTCGGAGCGGTTTTTAATGCCGAAATTAATTTTTTACATACCCGCTCCAGTTTTTATTTTTTATGTTTTTATGTTTTTGATATTAGCTTGTCGTTGCCTTATAAATATCATGAGACTTTTAATTACCGTTGTTTTCACGTCTTTTTATCAAAGTAGATTTCTTCACGAATTAACGTAGAATAATTTTTCGGATTATCGGATTTTTTTGAAACACTTTCTTTGCAAAATAACAAGGTCAAATTCGTAACAATTTTCTACAGCTTTTTTGTCTCTTTTCAATGAAGCAAACAATAACATTTTCACGCTTTTTTATAACAGCTTGTAATTGCCTTTATTAATATCGTAATACTGTAATTACCGCATTTTACAGCTTTTTTACCGTAGCATCCATCGCTGATTAGCGTATTATAATTTCTCGGACCTTTAGACTTTTACGAAACACATGTTTTCCAAAAGTCGTGCTGCAGACCAACTTTTCCACAAAACCTTACTGTTTTTGTGTCTCTTTAAAAATTATTACTTTTCTTGCGGTTATTTTTGGAATCGTTTGGTAATGGCTTTTCAGAGGATCCCAGTTGCTGTTAACGTGTTCCTCAAAAAATCCCACTCAAAAAAATTTTGCATGAATTTTTGTGACCAGGAATGGGTGGCTACGGTTAATTCTAAACGGCTAACTTATTTGCAAGGAACGCCCTCAATAATCCGTCATAAAAGAAGTAATATTGCGCCTTTTTTGAGTTATGCTGAGTAGCTTATTGCCCTGTGCGCAATTTTTGTGTTATTACATTTTTGTGAAACACGTTCTTTGCAAAATCAATACCGAAATCAAATTTTCACAAAACCTTACTACACTTTCAATGAAGCAAACATCAATATTTTTAATGTTTTTTATAGTAGCTTGTAGATGTAGTAGATGAGTTTATAGTAGATGTTTTATAGTCTTTATTAATAGCAAATACGTTAATTACCGTCAATTTTCCAACTGTTTTATGCACCTATTAATTAACGCGGCACCCTGATTTTTCGGAACATCAGACGTTTATGAAACATACCTCTTTCCAAAAGTCATGCTAAAACCCAAATTTTTCTCGGAAAACCATTGATGTTTTGAGTTCTTTTAAATGAAGAAAACATCACGATTTTTTCGTATTAGCATTTTAGCAATCGTTAGCCATTAGCTTTCCTACTTACATAATAGCGGCACAACTAACAACTAACAACAAACGCCTGCAAGAATACTCCCTGCTCCCTTCCATTCCCCAAGGTTCTCTGCTAGCCTGCCCATCCTACGTCCTGCATTTTTGGGTATAACTTTAGTTAAGGCATCAATTTTAGTTCAAACTGAACTTTAAAGCAAAAAATGGAAGACTTTGTACTATTTCTGTAAAAATGTTTCGTGGAAACATCATGTTCAAAAAAATTATTAAGAAACAATCATCCGTTAGTCGGACTGAAAAAATAAATTTGTTGCCTGTACGGCTTGATTTGCCTCCAGGTTAAGGCTATTCCTCAATGACCTCGGCTAGCCTGCCATCGTGATAATTTACGCCCCAGTTTCAAGGCTAGAGCTGGCGATAAAGGGTTGAAACTTCCGCCAGAATTTTTTAAAGTCGGTTTCAAAAAATTCCAAATTGCCCAAAAATATTTTTAAAATAATGTATAGGTTGGATCGTTTCGATTATCAGTTTAAAACAAATATACGCCGCCTGATTTTTCTATTTTCAGCATATTTATTGAATTTTTGACTGTTTTTCAAGCCGCCTGTCATTTGCTCAATGTGTTGTTATTAAAGCTAGCTGTCGATAATTTGGTGCTTATTTTGATAATTATTACTCGAATTTCCGGCCGCCAAAGATGTGCCTTACGTTTTTCGTGCTGTTTTTATTATTTTGTACCCTTTTTGTATTAAAATGGTGCTCTTTTAATCCCTTTACATGCTAATTTTTTTGGATTATTTATTGCATAGCTTGTGATTTCAAAACTTGTATAAAATTTTTCATTACCTGACCACAGTACTTCGTATTACGTGAATGTTCCAAGATGCTAGGACCCGAAAAAAGGAAACATTTTTGATATTTAGCCTGAATTTCTCCAAGAATCCCGGCAAATTTCCCTACGTTAGAAAAAAAAAGTTTCATCGAAAATTAAAAATTAAGAAAAAATCAAAAAGTTATTCGGTAGTGTTTCAGAGAATAATGATCCGGAAAAATAAGTTTCTTCGCCTCTTAAAAACCTAGCAAAAACGAAAACCTTAATCGAATGCTCTCGAATCGAATTTGGGTTTTAATCAACTTTAAAAATTTGGCGACGTTTTCGCATTCAGAAAAATGAATTATCATTAACAGATAGTCAACCCGGCGCTTGGTATATCCTCGATATTAACCAAGTATTCAATTTATATTTAATAAGGTTTATTCCGTCTTCCTGGCACACTGTATCACACACACAAAACACGCACGTCGCATTACCGTATCTGGGAGTTATCAAAGAGCAGAATTTTTGAAAGGGGCCTCACTAATTAATCGCGAATCCCCCAGAAAAGGCGCAAAATCTTGAAACACACAACATTGAGCCAGAATCAACGTGAAAATCAACAAAATGGAAATCTCCTTAAAATCAAAAAGCTTGAGAATGTCTAGAAAATAATAATCAATTTGAAAATTTCCTTCTTCTTCTTCTTATTTCATCACACGCTTCACACCTTGAGCACGAGCAGCTCCCTGGAAAAAAAAATCGATTTTCGAGGCAGTAGGGCCTGGAAAAGCTAAGAAAATATATGTTTCATTTTATGACCGGAAAATGGTAGTACTAGCGAAATTAATAGAGATATGATCAATTTGTGTGATTAATAAAAATATCGTATAGGCAAAAAAATCGTAATAAATAAAACTGCAAAATACCAGATCACAATAAAAAAAAAACGAAATAATCATCTCACGTTTTCCGCTCTACCTCTCAGATCTCATACCTTAAGTTCAGCCCCCAAAAATTGCTCGAAATTCTACAATTATTGAAACCCGGAACCCTAAATTTCTGTTTTTCCAAAAATAATGTTTCACTATCTAAACCTGCCACGTTTAAGAAAGCTAACTAATTAGCTATTGATTTCCTTTCTAATCCCCGTTAAAAAAATTAAAAACTCTATTAAAGTTAATATTACCATAAATTGATGACGGTGGCCGCTTTCTGGCGGACGGCTCGCTTCTTGTGTGCTGTTAGTCGCTTTGCGGAGACGACAATCTGAAAATGGAAAATTAGGTAAAAAGGGCAGGCTAGCAGAGATTCTTTAGGAAAATAAAACTTGGCATTACCTTGCTGCAATGGGGCATAATGTGGCCGGCGTTCGCCTTCTTCGCCAACGTCTCCAGCCCGTCCAGCGTGGCCAGGCAGGTCTCCTGAAAAAGAGGCATATATATTAAAAGTTTCTCAATCACAAAAATTTTTTGGAAAGATAGTTTCTAAATTTGGCTTGCTTGTTCGGGTTCTATATAAAACAATAGGATTATGTCATGGAGAATGCGAAATACAGACCGACTCCCTCCCCCGGTACGCCGGAAATATTGAGAGCTTCTCCAAATGTCTGAAATCTGTATCCGACCAGGCCCTTACTGTAATTTTAAAAGTGGGGTTTTTTGTAGTTTGTCTGCTAGCGACTGAGCGTTACCGTCACACCACCTTTAATTGGAACGACCAGAACGAAACATAAAAAACCGGTGGCAAATAAGAGTTTCAGGACTTCTGGGGATTAATACATTAATACACCCTCCCAATCACTTGACATAGCTTATACCAAAATTCTCACCGAAAATTGCAGCCCTGCCGAGCTGCGTTCCAAAATTTGCGAGTTTCCGGAAGCGGAAAACCCATTTGAGATACAAACCTCAAGGTGTGGAATATGAATTCCGATATTTTTACGATGTCGGGGTTTTCCTAATCTCGGGAAATAGTGGGCCAGGTGGGCTACTTTACAGCCGTGCACCACAAAGCGAGACAGGTTTTCGGGTTTTTGTAGCCAACCAGCGGCTGAACCTTACTGTCACACCACCTTTCATCAGACCGCCCCGGGTCAACCATGAAAAAAGCAAACCCCGTGGCAAAAAAAGGGTTTCAGGAATTCTCGGGATTAATGCCGGATACACCCTCCCAATCACCGGAAGGATTTACTCTAACATACGAAAATTGCAGCCCGTTCCGAGCTGCGTTCCAAAATTTGCGAGTTTCCAAAAGCGGAAAACCCGTTTGAGATACAAACCTCAAAACGTGCAATATGAATTCCGATAACTTTTCGATGTCGGGGTTTACCTAATCTAGGGAAATAGCGGGCCAGGTGGGCGACCTTATGCCAGTGCACCAAAAACAGCGACCGTTTTGGGGTTTGATGGGCTGCTAGCGGATGCGTCTTACTGTCAGAGCACCTTGAATTAGCCACCCAGAACCAAGCATTCAAAAAACCAAGGACAAAAAAGGGGTTTCAGGAATTCTGGGGATACACCGTCGCAATAAGAGAAGTCCCGATATCCTTAAAATTGAATAAACGAAGACTGCAGCCGTTTCGAGCTGCGTTCCAAAATTTGCGAGTTTCCAAAAGTGGAAAACCCGTTTGAGATACAAACCTCAAAGTGTGGAATATAAAATTCCGATCACTTTTGGCGGTCTGGGCTGATCTAATCCAGGGAAATAGTGGGCCAGGTGGGCGACTTTTACTAACGCCGCCAGGCAAAGGCGTTATCTTTCACTGAAGCTCAGAAAATCGCAAAAGCTATCGTTACTGTAAATTACTGGCGATTTTAAGGAATACCATAAAAGAAAGGGCCAAATATTACAAGGCATACCACAAAATATAGGCTAAATTAACACCGCAAAAAATTATAAAAATAAGCCGGTGGTGGCGATTGCCTAACAAAAGATGTTTCACTGAAAATAAGGACAGCCTGCTTAAAAACACATTTAAAACTGTAAATACGTTCCCATATCTTACTTTTGCTTCTAATGCTATTTTTTAGCTAATAGTTTTTTTGTGTGCTACAAAAAAAGGCTAAATTAAAACCGTAAAAATTATTGTAAAAAAATTCTGGCAGCAGTTATTACCAATCAAGATGTTTCACGGAAATTAAGTACAGCCCGCTTCAAGGAAACCTTTAATAACCGCATACTTTCATACTTTCCGTACTTCCTTCTGCATTTTAATGAAATTTTAAAGAAACCTTTAGGTCCGAAAAGTTTAGAACGATCACTTTAAAGCCATTTTCATAATTAAAATTAAAAGTAAAAGAAACAAAATTCCAAAAACTGACCACCTCCTCCGCGTCTTCCAATTCCCTGCCAAAAATGGCCACAAGCGTCTCGAGCTGTTCGCGCGGCTTCTCCTTCAAGTCGGCGACGGCCATTAGTGTGCCGAGTGTCGCCAGGAATTGGGTGCGCTCGAACTGCTCGGAGGCGTCGGGCGGGTGGGCGAGCGCCGTCACGAGCAGCGGGACGAGCTGAAAAAGGTTCTTATTTTTATGCCACTTAAATTCCACTACAGGGTGTCCCAAAAAAAAACCCCCCCTCGGCATTTGGCCGTCTTCTATCGGATCGCGGCCAAATTTTTACCAGTGATGGGGACCCATAAAAACTACGTGCAGCCAAATTTGCTAAGCAAAATATTGTAGAACCAAAAAGTTATCGCTAAAAAACTGATTTTTGGAAAAGGCTGGTACTCGTTTTTGGCTATGTTTTCGCAATTAGCATGCGGATCTTGAGTAATTTTCCAAAAAATGGTCATTTCTCGGTCAGTTTCTGGCGATTTCGATAATAAAAAGTGATCGAAAGGCCCAATTTAAACGTAATTTTCGTAAATCAAAAAATTTCGACAGGTAGAAAAGAGCGCCCTCTTCATTTTTGCTAAACATTTCGAGGCCGAAATCCGTCAAAATCCTAGTGAAATCCGTAAAATTAACCTTAATTTTGATATATCTTCTTTGTTTTACAATATTTTGCTTAGAAAATTCGGCTGCATATAGTTTTTATGGGTCCCCATCACTGGTAAAAATTTGGTCCCGATTGGATGGAAGACGGCCCAATGCCGAGAGGGGGTTTTTTTTTGGGACACCCTGTAGATTAAATTTTAATAAAACATTAGAACTTGATCTAATTAATTAAATTGAAAATGAAGAAAAGAAAAAGAATCTCAAGCAAAAATAACCATAAGGTAATTAAAAGAACAGTTTCATAATGAAAGTGGTAAAAACATGTAACATGTATTTTTGAAATTTGAAAAATTTTATCCGCACCCGCTTGTTTATATTAATAACTCAGTTTCCCTATGAAAGTAGCAAAAATATGTTGCATATATTTTTGAAAGGACGATTTTTAATACCGTCTCGATGAATTAAAAGCGGTGCCAACATGATAAAAGATGCTTTTAATTTACTTATTATTATATTTATGCATTTTTTAAAACATAAATAAAACTATCACAAAAGTAAAAAACCTTGTTTAGGACTGTTTAGGCTGAAATAAAATCATTAGAGTCTTAGTCAAAGTTATTGTTGTACATCGATGCGACATTAAAAGCCCCGATTTCTACATAACATTAGTAAAACCTGCAACATTTTTTTGAGAACAAATTTCGAAAATTAATCAAAAAACTGAAGCTACTAAAAACCTCGCATGTGCAAAAAACTACAAAATTCATCTAATGACATATTTTAAAGGGATTAGAAGTGCAAGCGTTTTCCATGAAAAAAACTAGGAGAAACGAAATAAGTGTTTCATCGAATTACGTCGTGCACCTGAAAATTCGCTCAGATAATACCGTGTATAATTTCCGTGCCAATTTTAACCAAACTAAATAGCTTGAAAATCGTAGAATTCTTATTTAATTAAACTAAAGCAACGGTGTACCTTTTCCAGCGACTCCCCGGCGCCGTCGAGCTGCTTGGCATACTGTAGGAGGGGGTGGATTGGCTTGACGAGGCGCATTTGGCAGCTTACTAAAATAAAACTATAGTCTAAAAAATACCACACAATCCTTACCTCCGGGATTTGCCTCGACCACCTTGAAGTAGACGGGCAGGAACAGGTAGAAGATTCTGGAAAATTATAGGGTTAATTAGATTATTTAATTAGAAAATAAATATTAATTAGAAATGGACGGACCCCGAGAGGAGGGCAGGCTAGCAGAGATTGGAGGAGGAAATGGACGGACCCCGAGAGGAGGGCAGGCTAGCAGAGATTGGAGGAGGAAATGGACGGACCCCGAGAGGAGGGCAGGCTAGCAGAGATGGAGGAGGAAATGGACGGACCCGAGAGGAGGGCAGGCTAGCAGAGATTGGAGGAGGAAATGGACGGACCCCGAGAGGAGGGCAGGCTAGCAGAGATTGTTTGAGGAAATGGACGGACCCCGAGAGGAGGGCAGGCTAGCAGAGATTGGAGGAGAAATGGACGGACCCCGAGAGGAGGGCAGGCTAGCAGAGATTGGAGGAGGAAATGGACGGACCCCGAGAGGAGGGCAGGCTAGCAGAGTTGTTTGAGGAAATGGACGGACCCCGAGAGGAGGGCAGGCGAGCAGAGATTCTATAGGAAACAGAGCCAAAATCATACCTCTGTTTGTACAGTACACTCCGTCTCATTTTCGCCCTCTCCGGGTCATATTTCGGCGTCGTAAAATCGAAGAGCAGCGTCATCAGCTCGGTCGCGTCACCGGCAAGTTGGCCAAGTGCCAGCTTGGTGAGGAACTAAAAAATGAATAATACCGAATTTCTAACTTTTGAGAATTTTTAGAAAAATAAAGTTGTAAAAACCAACCTGTCCGAAATGTGCGCTCTTTCCAGAATCCCATGCTCCATTCAACAGGCCGGCCTTGATCAAATGCACCTCGAAAAGCTCGTGCTCAGCCGGAGACAGCGAGGCGGGAATCTCCTGGAAGCAAAAAAAAATGAGGGGAAGGTTAAACGGAAACCGATCAGTGCCCTATAATTGCAGCCCTCTCGAGCTGCTTCCCAAAATTTGCGAGTCACCAAAATGGAGAACCCGTTTGAGATACGAACCTCAAAGTGTGGAATATGAAATTCCGGTGATTGGCACCGTCAGAGGCAGATTAACGGGGGGAATAGTGGGCCAGGTGGGCGACTTTTGCTAGCGCTTATCGAGCAGTCCAAAAATGTTTCAACATTTGCAGGCCGAGAGGAAGGCGCAAATTTGAGAATGCCGTGTATTCTGGTATGGCAACATTTATTTGCGAAGATAAGGAGGAGCTAAATAGGAATCAGCCAGCTCCAAAATAAATTAATAGGACGTCTGAAACGCCACAAACAGGTTAACACCGCTTGTCCAGGTTGGCAATTTAATTAAAGTCTTAAATTTAGAGCAAAAATTAGAGGTTCACGGCAATTCAAGTTCAACTTTTTAAAGAACTTCTATTTGGGGCAGGATTATTTCTCGTTTAGATTCACGATTCAGCATACGATGTTTCACGATTGACCGAGCTTCTCGCCCGCAAAACCGGCATATTAAATGAATGATGAGCCAATATTTGCAGCCGTTTCCGGCTGCGTTCCAAAATTTGACGAGTCACCACAATGGAGAACCCGCTTGAGATACAAACCTCAAGTTGTGGAATATGAAATTCCGGCGATTGGCACCGTCAGAGACAGATGATTTGGGGGAATAGTGGGCCAGGTGGGCGACTTTTGCTAGCGGCTATCGAACAGTCCAAAAGATGTTTCAACATTTGTAGTGCTTGCCGAAGGGGTAAATAAGAGAATGCGGCCCGTGTCTCTGTGTATTATGCAGCCATCGTTGCGAGGGTAAGGAGAAGCCAAGTTGGCATCAGCCGGCTTCAAAATCAAAGCAACTAAAGCGCCATATACCACGTTACCGTCAGGTTCACATGGCTAGTCCAGGTAGGCAATTTGATTAAAGTCTTAAATTTAGAGCAAAAATTGGAGGTTCACCGCAATTCAAGCTCAAATTTTTTTAAAGAATTTCTACTTGGGGCAGGATTATTTCTGGTTGAAAAGTTTTTTCCGTGAAAACGAATCGGTTTCCGCCTTGACTGTTTAACTTTTCTATCAAACATGTTGTTATCGAATTTCTTCAACAAGCTGTAAGGTACGATTAAGTATACGATGTTTCACGATTAACCGAGCTTCTCGCCCGCAAAACCGACATATTAATTGCATCATCAGCGTTCCCCCATTAGTTGCAGCCGTTTCCGGCTGCGTTCCAAAATTTGCGAGTCTCCAAAATGGAGAACTCGGGTTAGATGCTAACCTCAAAGTGTGGAATATGAATTCCGGTAGTTGGGCATTACTCAGCGCTGATGATTTGGGGGAATAGTGGGCCAGGTGGGCGAGTTTTGCTAACATTGGAAGAAACCAAAAAAAGAAGTTGCAGCAAAAATAGTGTTTTGATACGCCGAGGCCTTGAGAATCCCGCGGTAGTATGCGCGACAGCCAGTGAAAGCGAGAGAGCTAGTGAGAGAGAGAGCGAGAGAGAGAGAGAGAGTACCTGAATTCCAGCAGCTTCCTGATTCGCGAGTACGTAGAAGAACAGCGCCCGGCTGGAGAGCTCCAGTTTCTCGTTTCGTAGCAGATTTTGGAGCATTGCTGTGTCCTGAAATTCAATAAAATAAAGAAACTAAACAGACAAATTTGAGGCAATTATAAATATAAATAATTTCGTCATTAAAAAATTAAAAATTAAATTAATTTCAAAACAATTATCAATTAATAAAGTTCCAAAATAGCCCACGTGCGATTGGGCGACGAATAAATGGAGCAGCCCTTCGAGGGGTCGACTTGTGGCGAGGAGCCCGGCAAATTCGGCGGCCAGCGGCTGGTGCTTTCTAAAGTAATATAGAATTAATAAAAAAGAAAAATAATCAAATTAACACAAAAAAATTAATTCATTAAACTACAAATTTTTAATTGAATTGATTTATCAAATTTCAAATTTTAAAATTAATGTAAGAACAATAATTTGTAAATTTTAATTAAAATTTAAACTAGAACCTTTCAACAGTAATAATTACTAAAATCTTACCCCTCCAATTTGGCGCCAATCTCCTGCAAGGCGGCCGCGAGCTCGTCAAGTTTTTCGGGCTGCGCGAGGAATTTCTAAAACAAACAAAAATTCATCAAATTTGGGAATTTTATACCTCATTCTCCTTGGCTCGATCCACCAGATTTCGCACGACTTGCGCAGCCACTTCTTCGCCGCCCCGTTCGGCAAGTTCGGCGAGATGTGGCAGTTGTGGGAAGAGGTTTTCTGAAACAAAAAGAATGCTTTAGGAAACTGTCGCAGGAACGTGTGTCATTTTTGGGTAATGACACTTTTCACCCAGCTTGGCATATTATTTGTCGCCATTGGGTTTTGATACAATATACAACTGAGTTTGAATCTATTTTTAATTTTTTTCATTTTAAGGAATAAAACAACGGCGTTTTAATTTATTTTGATTTTAGTTTTCATTGTCCACATCATTAATTTTAATTTAATCTGATAATTATATATCTTTTCCCCAAGCCAGCAGCCTAGCCCCGTTTGCTGGATAAAAAATGTTTTACGAAGATGGCGCAAGAAAATCCGGGGATTCGGAATAGTTGGGCCTCTTTCATTGTTTGGTATCTCCAATTTTTTCATTTCAAGCACATATAAATTTTTTAGACCTTCCATCGGGTCTACCGTATCCTTTTCGACCAAAAACACCGGAAATTCTTATCGAAATTGATGTTTGCGCTCAAAAAAAAACTGTTCTTCCAAAAAAATGTTTTTCGAAATCAGCCCACGCAAGCGCAGCATCGAACGGGAATAAGAATGGGCTTGTTGTTCGCGCTTATCTCCGCTGTCGTTGATTTTAATTTTATTTTCAATTTTAGTTTTCTCCTTTAATACCCTAATATAATTATAATGTTATTAATATTATAAGTGTAATATTTCTCATTCTACCGTAAATCACTATAAAAAATTCCGTAAATTCTGCTAAAAATCAAGGTTTCAAAACAAATATCAGCGAGAGAGGTCGGCTGCAAAAAATAATGCGATGAACTGGGACATTGGTGCTCGGCAAGTCTGGAATTTTTGAGCAATTAATTATATATTTAGTACTTGGTATATTTCCGTTTTCCGCTTTTTCACAATTTTATGTTTCCGAAAGTTGGGCCATTGAAACCGGAAATTAAAAGCTAATAAATAAGCGCATCGAGGTTTTTCCGGTTGATATAATTTTCTCTATGTTTTCTGATCCGTCGGATACCACAGATACCCCACATTCTCTGCAAAAAACCGCATTTCCAGACGGCCAAGTCTTAATTTTGGGTCAGCATCGAAAAATCACAGTTACAGTAATACCCACCGTAATTCAGCGATTTGAAGATGCGCTCGCCGAGTCGATCCCAGCTCTCTGCGTCGTGCACGGCGGCGCACAGCGTCGCGAACAGCTTCGGCAGGTCTGGAAAATGTAGATATATAGGTATTTTTAAGTTCAGAAGTTAATGTTTTTAGGTCGGCAACTTTTTGTGGCCCGACTTAAAGTAGTTTTTAAAGGATCTCTACCCCTCAAGATAGTTAAAACCTTATATTAAATTAAATTAGCCACGATAAACAAAAATCCAATTTGAACCTAAATTATTTTTAACTTAAAAATTATTACTTTTATCACTTATTACTCGTTTTCAGAGCTATAGCCACAAAGAACCGCCAAAAAGTGGATGTTTCAAAATAGTTGCAGACCCGGTTTTTAATGAATGTTCTAATTGATTGCTCGATTTTCGACAAAAACGCATGCGACAAGAGAGAGAGAGAGAGAGAGAGAGAGAGAGAGAGAGGAGAGAGACTGATAAAAATGAGGCTCACCCTCATTCGTGCTCTCCTCAATTCCCGTCCAAAATTCGGGCCATTCGGCTGAACGTCTCGAATATGCCGTGACAAAGGCCAGAAATTCGGCGTGCTCCTTGTCGGAGTAGACGACCTTCACGCCCTGCTCGAGCTCCTCCCTCAAATTGGCGGCAAACGAGTCGAATTCGGCGCGCGGGAGGTGGAGGAATTCCTGGAAAACGACGTTATAAGTTAAAAAAAATATATTTTATAAATTTCAGGCCGAATTTAAAAGTACAGTATCTTCCATTTTAATTGTAAAAACCATTTTTAAAAACTTAACCATACCTTGAAGCACTGATACTTGGCAATGTTCGACTCGACGGGGGTCCATTCCCGCGCGCGCTTGAACGTCTCCAGGATGGCGGGGACGTCTTCGATGAGAACCGTTTCTGGAAAAGGAGAATTTTAAAATAGAACGGAACATAATATAACCAATCTAAAAAAAAAACATTATAAAAACCTGGTTGGGGGAAAAACGTTTCATTAGATCGGGTAGCTAACCCAGAATTTTTTAGTTCGATCTTTTCTTGCAGCAAAAACCCTAAAAACTTGCACTTCCTGGTATAGCTTAATTCCATTCAGTCATTTGCGTCTTCCATACTCGCTTATGCAATGGAAATTAAGAGGCCATTTTAACAAAAAAAAACGGAAAATCCATAGTTTTCCGCTACAAAAGAACGTGACAAAATATCACAAAATTTCACGTACTGTGCAATGTTTCACCGAATCGCATAGCTAAATGCGAATTATTGAGCTTAATTTCGTTCTAATCATCACTTGATGGTAAAATGATAAATGCGCCTTAGGTCCCCGGGAATGGAGTCACAATTTCCTAATTCACCCATTTTCACGTCCAAATCGGCACAGAAGCAGATGCGGCGCGCTCGCGCTGCGGCCGCAATCTGGCTGGTTGCCAAGAATCAACGATGGGGGCGGGGCGTTGACCAGACTTTCTAGCCCCTTTAAAAAGCTGCAGTCAAGAAAGCTGACCCCGATTCCATCGGGTGAGAAAAATGTTTCACCAAATCGGCTAGCTAAACCAGAATTTTTTAGACCAATCCCTTGATGTCAAAATTTTTCCAAAACAAGGTAAAAAATTTTAAAAGTTGCCATCGCTACATTTTTTCGCGTCAAAAGTCTTTCGCGAAATCCCCTAGCTAAATGCGAGCGAAGAACTGAAGTCGGTATTAAAGTACTGTTAAAGGAAACGACAAGGCAAGTATTCTCTATGGATTTCTCCGTGCCGCGACACGCAACGGGCGCCCCGCCTGGTCAATAGATTGTGCAATGGAAAGTAAATGAACAAATAGCACGCCAATCTATACTTTTTTTCCCTAAAAACCCGTCAGATAATTATCTTCAAAACTCGACTGTCCTGGAAAATGTTTTATCAAATCACCTAGCAAAACGCAAATTTTCCGCTTCAATCGCTCTTCGTTAAAGCTCAAAGCATCAAAGAATTCTAGTTATCAAATATCAAAACGCCCCAATGAGATGACAAAAAAATCATAATAGCTTACGCAATAACAGATTACACACTAAAATAAAAATTACTCTAAAAAGCCGTCATAAAATCATCCTCAAAACCCAAGCGCCGTAAAAAATGTTTCACCGAATCGCCTAGCTAAACGCCAATTTAGCAGTTCAATCCCTGTCATATCGATTTTCAAAGCACAATTAAAAATTCCAAACCCACCCATTCCCAATTTCCCCGCCACAGCGATAAAATGCGGAAGTCGGTCGAGCGTCTCCCGGATGCACTCCGCCTTGTTGGCCGCCACCTTGATCGTGTCGCCTGGAAATCGAAAATTAGTTTCCACAGTTTCCTCCTCCAATCTCTGCTAGCCTGCCCTCCTCTCGGGGTCCGTCCATTTCCTCAAACAATCTCTGCTAGCCTGCCCTCCTCTCGGGGTCCGTCCATTTCCTCCTCCAATCTCTGCTAGCCTGCCCTCCTCTCGGGGTCCGTCCATTTCCTCAAACAATCTCTGCTAGCCTGCCCTCCTCTCGGGGTCCGTCCATTTCCTCCTCCAATCTCTGCTAGCCTGCCCTCCTCTCGGGTCCGTCCATTTCCTCAAACAATCTCTGCTAGCCTGCCCTCCTCTCGGGGTCCGTCCATTTCCTCAAACAATCTCTGCTAGCCTGCCTGGGGTGCAAATTCCGCAAAGAAACCCTGCTAGTTTGCCCTATCTAATTTCTTACCTCTAGCGACGACGAGCAACCAAGCGATCACACATTCCACAACGAGATTGCCGATTTTCGGCTGGCCCGGCGGTACGGAATTCAGCTCATCGGCGGTGAAGGCCTGAAAAAAAAATTTATCCAAAAGGTGTGTTTCGAATTCAAATCTCCTAAATTGTGGAATCACAGCCACAATGCCGCTGCTGCGATTCTATCCGAAATGTTTTCACCTCCATGAGGGGTCAACTAGCAGTGACAATTTGCGGAATATTTTTGGCTATTTGGGGGTCGTTTCTAACGGTAAACCCGTATTAAATTGACATACCTCTAATAAAAACAGCGCCTTTCCCTGGAGCCCCATCTCGGCTTGTAGGATGAAGGGCTCGCAATCTAAAAAAAAATTAAAATGAACCATGAAATAATAAACCAATACCAACCATAAAACATCCATTTTAAAAAGAGGTTTCAATGAAAGAATTTGAAAATCATCAACTCAAAAATTACAAAAATTAAAAGTTAAATATGATCCATAAATTTAATGTTACTTTAATTCAATTTAAAATTTTAACAAGCTAATAGCATCATTATAAATCTGAAAGACAGTTCTAAACGGCTTTATAAAATTGTCTAAAGAGCAAGAATTAAAAAGGGCTAAGCTAAAGATAAAAATCAATTAAAATAATATTCATATATATTACATATTAATTTAATTTAAGCTATTCAAACAAGATAACAGCCTACTTTGCACAAATTCCTGCGCGGCCGCAAAGGCCTCATTCTGGTTGTCGGCGAGGAGGGCGTGGAAAATGGCGATTATCGCATCCCGTACCGGGCCGTGGGTGTCGATTGGCTCCTGAAAAATGTGTATTAAAATGAGCTATGATATATCGCAAAATATCAACAATTTTTCTATTAAAAACTATTTTAAAAACCATAAAATCAAACCGTCTAGAAAATAAAAATGCTACATCGAATTTGGTCATTAATTCCGTGTAAATTTCCGGAATACTGTGCTTCGTCGTGTTCGAAATTTCGTATTTTTAACGGTGAACTGACAGATATAAAAACGGATAAATCCCAGAATTTTAAAATGTAACACTTATCAAGGCTATTTAAAAAACCCTATACTAGCTTTTAGAAAGACAATACAAATAAAACACAAAAAAATTCAAATTGGAGAAGATGTTACACAGGAATTTGTGATTAATTAACTTTCAATTGGCCCAGTGCGATCCGTGTTTCTACGTCTCCTAAAAAAATTCAAAATAGTTTTTTTAAATGCAAAAAGGAAAGGATTGGCGTTGTCTCTATTTTCTAAAGCCTAATCTTTCCTTCTACGTGACTACAGTCTCTGAACTATTTCGTTAAACATCATCAAAAAACAAAAGTTACGCAGCTACAACGTTTCTTCTATTTTATTTATTTTTATAAATATCCTTTTCTGTTTTCTAGACATTATAAAACAAATGAAAAGGTTGAAAATTAAATGTTACATTAAATTTGGCCATTGATATCCCATAAACCGCCATAATTCGATCACTCCTTCTGATTTTTAATGGGATAATTCTAACGCCTATACCCTTTCAAATTACAATCGATTTTTCAAGCATCCGATAAAATTTACACTCCTTTAAAACGGAAAAGTCCCAGACCTAGAAAATAAATGTTACGACAAATTTAGTCATTCATTTTGTTTATTTTCCAGAATTCCACTTCGCCCACGTCGAGAAATTTTGTAATCTTTACGAGAAACTGACCGATACAAAAATGAAATAATTCTAGATGTTGTCTAAGACCACAGCAACAATTATCAACGTATTTTAAAAAACCCGAACCGGATTTTATAACCTAGAACAATTAAAATTAAAAAATTGGTAATTGGTTAAAATGTTACGCCGATTGTTGTTCTAAATAAATTTTCAAACTGCCACAGTAGGTTCAGCTTTTCTGCGACGCTTAAACAGCTCAAAGCTGTCGTTTAGAAGCGGAAAGGGAGAGGTTGAAATCTAAGGAAACAACTGAAAAATGTACAAATTATATGCTACACAAAATTCGGCCATTATGTTCCATTAAACCGCCATAATTCCAAAGCGTTTCTCAATTGGGCTCTCCCGTTTGTGGCAAAGATTCAATTGGATTAATTTCGTCGTCTCTGCCCCTTTTTAAATTTTATTCTATATCTCAAGAATTCAATAAAATTACCGCCCTTCTGAAAATGACAAAGTCTAAACGCCTAGAAAATAATTGTTACGTCAAATTTAGCCATTAATTTTTACTCAACTTTCAGAATTGCTTGTATTCCATTTCGTGAAAATCTTATCTCCTTTACGGCGAACTGACCGAAAAAAACGCAAAATGTTACAACAAATCTTAGCGTAAAGTAACGTAACGTAAGTAAGTAACGTAGTCCTTGTGTCGGTTCTTTGACTAAACATTCTAATTTTTGTCGAAATCTGACGAGTGGAAAATTGCTGAATCTTGCACTACTAGTCCCTTTAAAAAATTGGAACCTCGCCAAAAAAAACAAAAATGAAGTATGCCGAGCTAAAAAGTTGGTTTCGAAAACCTACTAAAAGTTTTCTAAACGTAGAACGAAACGAAAAAATTATGAATCAAATGCTACACAAGTTCTGGCCATCAACTCCCCTTAAACTGCCATAATTCCATTTTCTGGTTGAACCACAACTTCTTCAAACAGTTTTTAGTAGGATTAATTTTGCCGTCTTTCTCTTTCAAATCAAAGGCAATACTTCCAGGCTTCGATAGATTTAAAAACTACACATTCTTCATCCGGTCTAAAAAATATTAAAAGGCCGTTCGCGAGGGACCCGAAAAGGGCTTGGCACAGTTTTGTTCGACCCCATTTTTTGATGCCATCGGAAAGAGCATGTTCGAATTAGTAGGGCTGCATAGTTTTGAAAGTTCAAAAAGTTTATTTTTATGGTTTAAATGGGCGTTAAAGTTGCCGACCGCGAAAAACTATCTTGGAAATTACTGAACAGAATTGGCTAAAAATTTGGGAATATACCTATTTTGAGATTGGGATCATTTCTGTAATACATTGCGAAGCCTGAAAATGACCGGAACATGGTTAAATTGCGTACTAAAAACAGTTTTTTGGGATTTGCGACTATGCGGGCGATCGAGCGCCACTCACACGTGGTAGAGAAAGATGCGCGACATTTTTCTGCGTTGAATGACGCGCCAATTATGCGGCGCTCGGTCGCCCGCATACCTTAAAAAACGCGATTCTTATGCCGAAAATGGCGATTTTAAGTCGAAATCTGGGTGGTGGGTGAGAGTGTGCGGCGAGCGCAGAGGGCAGGGACGGCTAGGGTGGTCAAGTCGGGGGCTCTCTGGCAGCACCCGACTCGCTCCCCCAGGGCTGCTGTCTGCCTGTCTGGGCCCTCCGCGTGGCGCGCCCTCTCTCGCCTGTTAGGCTTCCGAAAACCCGCAAAAATCGCCATTTTCGGCATAAGAATCGCGTTTTTTAAGGTATGCGGGCGACCGAGCGCCGCATAATTGGCGCGTCATTCAACGCAGAAAAATGTCGCGCATCTTTCTACCACGTGAGTGGCGCTCGATCGCCCGCATAGTCGCAAATCCCAAAAAACTGTTTTTAGTACGCAATTTAACCATGTTCCGGTCATTTTCAGGCTTCGCAATGTATTACAGAAATGATCCCAATCTCAAAATAGGTATATTCCCAAATTTTTAGCCAATTCTGTTCAGTAATTTCCAAGATAGTTTTTCGCGGTCGGCAACTTTAACGCCCATTTAAACCATAAAAATAAACTTTTTGAACTTTCAAAACGATGCAGCCCTACTAATTCGAACATGCTCTTTCCGATGGCATCAAAAAAATGGGGTCGAACAAAACTGTGCCAAGCCATAATGGGGACAGGTCGAGTAGCTGGCGGACGGCCTTTTAAAAACCTAAAAATTAAATGTTTCAACAAATTTTAATTTTTCATCGCCAATCCCTTTTAAAAAATTGCAGAAAATCATCAGCAGGTTTGCCGAGATACAAAGTTTGTTTCGGATGTCTGCCAGATGAATTTTCCAAACGTATAAACAAGATCAAAAACAATTAAAATGCTACACAAAATTGGGTGAATAATTTCCATTGAAGCGTCACAATACCAACAAGCCCGATCTCTCTTTTTCTTCTCCAATTTTTTTTAATAGGCATCAACTTTCCGTCTATGCATGTTTTTTAAACACAAAAGCAAATTGAAACATTGTTTTTTAACCCATTTCTTGGCTCTAAAATAGGTACAAAAATCAAAAAAGATAAAGTGGAACTACGTGACCATAGTTCTTGCGCATCAAATCCCAAATTTTCACAAGACCGCGAAATTAGCCTGCTCCTGCACTTCTTTTCCAAACGCGCAAAAAGAAAAATGTAAAAGTAAGTGCTATACGAAAATTGGTCATTAATCCCTCATTAAACCGTCATAATACACGTGTGAAATGAATGAGTGTGAGCGAAATTTACTTCATTTTAAAAAATTACTTGCTTCATATGCATTGCTAGTCCCTTTAAAAAATCTAGTCAAAGTTTAAAAAACTTAAAAATAGATTTATTACGACGTAATTTCGGTTTCTAGCTGGCTTTTTTGCAATTCCTAATTTTAGTTTTTGGATTTTACTTGGGCTAATTTTCCTGTCACTGCCCTTCTCAATTAGAAATACACTTCGTTGGTAATTTGAATTTTTATAAGAAATCGACGGATTAGGAATTTGTTGCATTTCGCACTGCTAGTTAGTCCACTTTAAAAAAGCGCTAGTCGTTTAAAACTTAAAAATCTATTTATTAAGCAGCAAAGTTTGGTTCTGAAGCCGCCTAAATCGATTTTTTTCAAAAAAGCAACATGTAAAATTGAATGCTACACAAAATTTTGGCCATTAATTCCCATTAAACTGTCTTAATATGGAGATAATAGCCGTTACTTGTTCTTGGAATCTTCCAATTTCAAATTATTCGATTACGATACCTTATTCTTCGGGTCCAGCATCACCGCCCTGACCGCGCCGAGCGTGTGCTCCAGGCTGTCGATGAGCACCTTTGGAGGGTAGGTTCGCGCGGCTTTTGCCTAAAATTTCAATATTAAAAGGACTGAAAATTCAGTAATACCAAAAACGAGCATATCGTCAACCGATGGGCGTGGCTCGTCTCCTCGTCGCGGAGCTTTTCCTGAAAATTTGGGATTTTCAAGGAGAATGAGAAAACGAGAGAGAGAAAGAGGGAGGGAGGGAGAGAGAAAGAGGGAAGGAGGGAGGGAGGGAGAGAGAGAGAAAGAGGGCGAGTGAGAGAGTGAGAGAGAGTGTGAGAGCGAGCGGAAGTGAGAGCTAGAGAGAGTGCGAGAGAGAGATACGCACCTCAATCATCACATAGGCGTACGGAGCAAAGGCCTGATTCGACAGGAAGCACTTCTCCACCAGATTCGACAGCGATCGGCTCGTGATTTCCGCTTGGCCGGGCAGCTGAAAATGGAGAAAATTATTCTGATCAATATTAGGATTATCAAAGGAGCGAATTATTGTTTTTGCAAACTATGAAGTATCAGTTAGTATCAGTCCAAAATATTGCCCGGATGTAACACCGTCACAATTAAATAGTTTTTAGCAAAAGAAATACCCTCCATTCCCCGAAACATTTCTTTTCTTTATTCTATTCCTAGAAAAAACGAGAAAGACTCTACAAATAGGGACGACTGAAAGGCATTTTAAAGGGACGAGCAAGTCATGGTCATGGATTTTTCTCGTTGCGGATTCTCGTTCCCACACCGCGATACGCAACGCGCAAGCCACGCGATCACCGTAAACGAGTCGCAATCCATTACCTGATAAAACCACGGGCGTGCGCGTTGCGTGTCGCGTCCGCGGAAAAATAGTAATTTCGGTGCTTTAGGATTTCCGGGAGATTTGGGAAACCAATTTTTTCGGCACAACCCTAAATTTTTTTATAAATAGCGTATGCGTTTCTAAATGGTTTTTAACTATTCCTGAGCATAAAAACTACACACATTTTAATTAAAAAATTTAATTTTAGGTCGAAAAATCCTATAGAACCTTTAGGATTAGCGGGGGAAAGATCCAAAATGACAAATTTTCGACTTTTTCAAACATTTTTCTAACTTTTTTTGAAAGTTCTTCTGCTTTAAATATAGTTAAAACTTACTAAAAACAATTTGAAAACACTTCATATTCGATCACTAGGTCAACCGGGACCGCCAGGAAAAAATTGGTCCCCGGAAAAAGAAAACGAGACATGCAGAGAAAACATGGCATTAGGCGTAAATTCTTCACGGGAAACTGCCCGTTTCCGGAAACATTTTTTTTGTTATCCCAGGAATTACTCCAAAACAAGTCACAATTTAAATAAGCGTATTTTTATCATTA
The DNA here is from genome assembly GCA_038088335.1 of Mesorhabditis sp. LJ9110. Lineage (NCBI taxonomy): Eukaryota > Metazoa > Nematoda > Chromadorea > Rhabditida > Rhabditidae > Mesorhabditis > Mesorhabditis sp. LJ9110. The sequence goes on from JBBGBA010000274.1 coordinate 37,687, forward strand.
AAAATCGTTCCTGAAAAATAGTTACCAGTTTAGTAAGAAAATAAATAAATTGCGCCTAACCAATTTTTAAAAACGTTAAATTTTCTAAAATCTGAACGGCTGTGTTTAGGACCGTTTCGTAACGCCGCGTTATTATTCAGAGCTTTGCAAGATTCTAGCCTATAACCTTTGAAACAATTTTTTTCAGCTGAAAATTATCAAAGACAAAAAAGCGAAAATCCACTGACCGGCTTGAACTCGACGGGATAGTAGCAGGCGACCACCTCGAACAGATCTTCGGCCAGCATTCCGACCGGGAACTTGGAGGAGATGAGGGGGTGTAGGGAGAAGACTTGTAGAAGGCAGCGGGGGTCTCTGAAATTAGAAAAAATTTATTAAAATAATAATAATACTAAAAATAAATCCCAATTAAATATATGCAAATTAACAATTCTAAGAATTCATTCATTCCTTTGTACGAATTTTCCTATTACTAAAACAGACCAAAAAAATAAGAAAATACACTTTTCTAAAAAATTTTGATCAATTTTTTATTTTAATTAAATATCGGATTTTAATGATTACATAATCCCAATTATCAAAAAGATTAGTAACATCGCACAAACCGTAGAAACCTTTTTTACAACTTAAAAAACTTTAAAATGCGCTTTACCTTTCCCCGTCCATCGCCTGAATGAACGCCGACGTCACCTCGGAGCCGAGCGGTTTCAACACTAAAAAAAGTATTAAAAAAGCTATAGCCTATAAAATAAAAATTCAATATAAAAAGTATAATATAAAAATATAATATAAAAAGCCTAAAAAATTTAGAAAGCTGCCAATCGAAATTGAGGAGGTAAAATTGAGTCAAAATGCATAGAAATTAATTTACCGTGCTCGTATTGCGTCACCAGCCGCTCGAAAATCGCGTAGAAATCGCCGCGCGTCTTCTGGGGCCAGGCCTAAAAATCAGAAAAATTTTTAGGTCAAATTTTTAATACCTGAACGTTTCCATCGAGGAACAGTCCACGGAAAATCGGCTCGGCCGACTCGGGCGTCGTGTTTTTGTAGTTGCACAGCTGAAAAAACCATGAACATTGAATCAAAACACATAGAATTATTTAAATAATTTTGATAATTACTAAAAAAAATATAATATTAACTTTAAAAGAATTGTAATTGTAATCAAACCTTTTTATAACGATTCAAAAAGTGTAATTTCCCTTGGCTCAAGTCTAGGAAACCCCCCCCCAGCCACAACTTTTCAGCCATGCGTCCTATTAATGCGCCGAATATCTCAAAATGTTCGCCGTGGTCGAATTACTATAGAAAAGTTGTTTCCATACACCAAAAATTGTTAGAAAAATTTTTATAACAATTATAAGTCTAGGTTTTCCTTAGTTAATTTTTGCTGTTCCAAAGTGAATTTTCGTTTCTCGGCTATCTTTTGACGTACAGAGCTGTCAATAGTACCAAAATGTAGCTCTTGCTCTGGAGAATACGCCTACCGTACGTTTGAGTTAAAAAAAAGCGGAAAATAAAAATATTTGAGTTTTAGACTCCTAGTAGATCGAAGCATAGCGGTTTAATCTTTTCAACTGTCAAAACCTTGTAAAAAATTTTCTAACAATTTTTGATGAATGTAAACGACTTTTCTATAGTAATTCGACCACGGCGAACATTTTGAGATACTCCACGCATTAATAGGACGTATGGCTGAAAAGTTACGGCTGGGGTTTCTAGACTCTTACCTTTCCCTTTGAAACAAATAATATAAATTGATTCCTCGAAAATACCGAATTATTGTAACCTTTTTTAATGATTCCACGAAAAATGACGCAAAAATGTTCCAAAAATTTATAGGTAGGTCGAAATATTACTTCAAGCAATTTCGCGAGGTTTTTGCACAAATTTAACTTTCTAAAAATATAACATTGAAACCTTTTTAAAACAGCAGGCAGAATTTTGAAACCATAACTAAACCTACAATATGCCGAATGGCCTCCACGATATTGGCGCCGTTGACGGGGGTGGTGGCGAGGCAGCCGAGGAAGAAGTCCAGCAGCAGGTTTACTAGAAAAAATTATTAAATAAATATGACAAAAATAAGTTCTCTAAAATCAGAGCTAATAATTGACTAAATTACCAAAACTGCAAAAGCACCACCGTATTTCCACCAATATTACCCGCCTCCCTATTAGAATCTCCCCAAAAAGCCTCCAAATCGAGTCCCTCCCACCCCTTGGGGGTAAATGAAAAAAATAGGGTAAAAGTTGCTTAACGGGGGGGGGGACAAATAACGGGGGTGGAAACAATTTTTGTATTTATAAAGAATAGCCTGCTATTTTGAAAACGCCACCAAAATTAAATAGCTTAGTATATTTTTTAATGTTCTATCCGATGGCATTCATGAAATCTGTTAAAACAATCAAAAATACCGAAAATTACGTTCACTTTATGGCTTTACGTCATGGACGGCCCGATAGTTTTGTTTCTTTAATAACTAATTTAAATTACAATATTTCGGGCAGAAATTAATTCTCTTAGTATATTTTCCGACGCTCTATCCGATGGCATGCTTGAATTGGAACGACAGGTCCGTATAGGGGAAAAATGGTTTCCACCCCCGTTATTTGTCCCCCCCCCGTAAAGCAACCTTTACCAAAAATAGAACCCACCGGCTTCTATTCGAACTATTAGGTAAATCAAGAAACGCACACCAAAACTTCAGTCATTACATGAAATAATATCCCGTCTAACATATAAAATCACGAAACAGATTTGTTTTCAGCTCAAGCGCTAAAATCAGTGCATAGAAAGCACGCCTTAAAAATCAAATAATATCATAAATAAAATAAAATAATAAAAACCCCACCGTGTCCCTTCTCCAGAAAGTCGTCGGGCAGTCCCTTGGCGAGGGCGACGATCGCGTCGACGGCGGTGACCCTGGCCAGCTCGTCGTCGGACACGAAGAAGGGCCTTGAAAAGAGGATTTTACATTGCTATATTGATAGAAAAATACTACGCTAAATTACTACTTTTTTTATTTTAAAAGCACCCTAGCATTTTGGCAGCAATTTCCAGTATTGCATCGGCAATTCTGGTCCTAAAAATTCAAAATAAAAATCGAGAAGACCTATTTACAAAATAACTTCTTATCTATCTTTAACCAAAAATCGATTTTCAAAAAGCTAGAATAGAGAACAAAAATTATCCACTTACTTTAACTCGTCCAACACGTCGAGCATTTGCCGCTGGCCATCCCGAATCTCCCGCAAATAGTCGGGGATCTTGCCGGATATCTCGCCGGCTTGCATCTTTTTACCTAGAAAAAAATGGGAAATTAAAATTTAGAACGAGAGCGAGTGAGGGAGAGAGAGAGAGAGAAAGAGAGAGAGAGAGAGAGAGAGAGAGAGAGAGAGAGAGAAAGAGATAGAGAGAGCGAGAGAGAGAGAGAGTCAGAGCGCTGCTCCTAAAATTCGTACGGCTTGGAAGAAAATTTTGTGCTACAATAGTCGAAAGGAACTCGTTCCAAACAAGGGTTATCTGTTGATCAAAACACACTTTTCCACCCTAAAATCCCCAGGAAAAAAAATTATATTTCGAGCTTTTACTCATGGAACAGGGGCGGAAAACAATCAATTTTGGCAAGGCTGCGTGTCTTCTATAAATACCATTTTCCGCGCTATCGTAAAAAGTTATGTGCTTTTCAAAAATGTCGGAGTCTTCAAAGATATCAAAAAAATATTTATTTTCTAAATATTTAGTGTGAAGAGCTTCTTAACGTTTCAGGAAAGCTTCCAAAAAGGAGACGGTTTCGCTATCAAAACCTTACCTAAATTCCCCTCATCTTTTAAAAAAATAACAAAGAATTCGAAAACTCCCCAAAAAAAAATTGGAAAAGATCAAAGGGCAGGTTATTTTGATAAAGAACCACCGCCCGAGGTTCAGAAAAATAGCCACTTCTCATGGGGGTTCTCCTGCACTACACTTCTGCCGGAGCCGGTAAGACAATTCGTGCACAAGTTGTTACTCGCGATTAATCAATTCCATACGATGAACGTTTTCTGCTCATGAAAAACACATTTTTCCAACCCTAAAAACCCCAGAAAAAGCAATTATATTTCACGATTTCACTTAGTTTAACCGGGTGGAAAGCAAACAATGCCGAGTGGCAAGCGACGCAGTTCTAAAACCTTTCCTACTGCCCTTTTTTTGAAAATACCGAAGAACGCGGCTATTTTTTTCCTCAATATCTAGTTGCAAGATGCTTCTTAACGTTTCAGAAACGAATTTGCTATCAAAACCGGACCGAAAGCTACCAATTTTTTTCAAAAATAACCAAAGAGTATTTTGGGATGATTGCAACCAACCACCGCCAGAGGTCCAGAAAAATGGCCACTTTTCAAGGGGGGTTATTCTACACTACACTTCTTTCGGAGCCGGTAAGACAATTCGTGCACAAGTTGTTACTGCCGATTAACAAATTCCATTTTCTGCATTTCCGTTTTCTGCTCGTGAAAAACACATTTTTCCAATCTAAAATACCCCCAGAAAAATAAATATGTTTCACGATTTCAATCGGTTTAACCGGGCGGAAAGCTAACAATGCGGCAAGGCAAAAGCAAAAAAGCGCTGTGGCTTAAACTTAATTTCTCCTTTTTAAAAACCCAGTTTTCCTTTTTGATGAAAAAGTGAAAGGCGCGAAAAAAGAGAAAATGTTTCAAAATTTCACAGAGTTCAAAAAGAAATGGCAATTTACAATGGGCGCGAGTTCCGAGCTGTGATTCTCAAATTCAAAAAAAAATAATATCCCCAAAAAAACCGAAATAAGATAAAAATGTATTTTGGTTAAATACCAATAGACGTAAAATAAACCAGCTTTCACCACAAGAAATTAAAGTATTTATCGAAGGCAAAAAAACGACAACAACCAGTACCGGAATGATGATGATGAAGGGGGTATCGAACAAAAGAAATAAAACAGACACCAAAATGACTAGCTAAATCACCAAAATCTAAATTAAAACGAACGGTAGTACTTCGAGAAGGTAAATGACGACTAAAAATAGAATTTTAACTGATAGTTTTTAAAATCAAGTCGAAAAAACCCACATATTAGAAAAATTTTTACACGCGTAAAGGGAAACAAGAATGAGACACGTTTTTTAGAAACGGAAAACTTCGAAAGGAAGCAAAATTTGGTTTAAAGGGACCGGGAAGTCAAAACAAGGGTCTTCTATTTAAATTAAACTCTTAGAATTAATTCTGATCTTGATTTTCAAAGAAATATGGGGAATCGGCAGTTTGTAAAATGACTAATTCAACTAAAACTTGCACGTCCAAAAATTCGCTAAAATTCAAAATACACTTTTTTAGGTCAAAAAAAATCTATATTTCGTATTGGATTGCTTTCTAGCCATTTAAAAAAATTATGGGAAATTGGCAGTTTAGAAAGTCGAACATTTTTAAAAAAATTGCAAATTACAAAAGTGGCTCAAATTCAAAACTTGTAGCTACCGTATTTTAACCTCAAAAATTGCGTAAATCGCGTATTAAAAATTTAAAAGTCCAAAAAAATCGTTATTCCCACTTTCCGGTCCCTTTAAAACCATTGAAAAAAACATAAAATTCTCAAAAACCCTCAAACCAGCAAAATCAAAAATGAATCCTTATTTCGCGGGCTTCTTGGCGGCGGGCGGCGCGGCCGCGCTGCTGCCGCCGCCCGGGCGCTTCTTCATGGTGCGCAGGGGCACCTTGACGGGGAAGATGGCGCCGCACGACTTGCAGATCGGGATGAATTTGCACATGACGGCCAGGCACACCGAGCAGATCATCGCCTGGTCGACGAGCTGGTTGTGGCACGCGCAAGCGGCTCTGAAAATCGGGTCTTGTATTTACTTTTTAAAGGAAACTCGTTAATAAAAAGAATCATAAAAACTTTAGCTTGAACAGATGTTGATTTTACGTGAAATTTTGCAACTTTTGGAAATCCAAAGCCTAAAAAATAAAAAAATGTGTATCAGGGAATTGCGACTATATGCGCAAAATTTTCATTGCAATTTGTCCATGGCAATTGTTGCGAATATCCCCTCAAAATAGCGGAAAGCTCCCATACCTATAATCCACCGGCGCATCGTCCTTGGTGACGAAGAAGCTGCGCGACGCCGTCGGGCCAAGGGCGTGCGTCATTAGTGCTGTAAAGGAAAAATACTTCTAAAAAATTAAAAACTAAATTCTCTCAAATTCCGTACGTCTAAAATGTCGGCAGCCAAAATACCGACACCAGAAATTATTTGACATCCGTAATTTAGTTCTGCCTCATTTAGCAAGACGAGATTTTAGTTGTCGGCATTTTTTGTCGGTTTAATGTCGGTATTTTGACATTTCCCTTCAAAAACTGTTCGAAAAGGGACAACCCAACAAGCCGAAATCCCGACAACGAGCCAAATAAAAGAATTCTTCCCCTCGAAAAAAGAGTCTGCTTTACTCTAATAAAATTTTAGCTTTCTTTTCATAGTTGTTTGCAAGTTAGGATTTCTGCTGTCGGTATTTTCGTTTTTTTTCGCTTTAAAAATAGTACAATCATTACCTTGTAGAAGCTCCTTCGGCTGCGCCAGCCTCAGACACGTCCCGCCCGTAATGTCGGCGGCTTGTTGAAGAAGCGGGCTGGGCTCGCTGCTGACGGCCGCCACGTCGACGCAAATGTTGTGCTTGTTGGCGGTGAAGAAGAGGTTGAGCAGCGAGCTTCTCTCGTGCGCCGGCTCGCCGCGCATCGATACTGAAAAAGGGATTTTAAAGTTTTCCAGAAGATTCATTACACCTAAATTTCGCCAAAATGAAATTTTATATAAGTTTATTTATTATCGGGAAATCCATGAGCTAGAAAATCGTTAAACTGAAAATCATTACTCAGAAATCGTAATAAAATGTATAGAAAATATATTTGCGTAATACTGCGAAAATTTTACAACGTACTTCATTAGCAGAAAAACTTCCGACGCAATTTTGGTATATTGAACAGAATTTCAATTAAAATCGGTTTTAGTTTCTGGATTACAAAATCAAATTTAAACCCACCAATCAACACCCGACAATCCTTGGGCGCACACGACTCGAGAGCCTCGTCCGTCGCCAGGTCCGGATCGAGAAAAGACTTGGACTGCGAGTTCAGGAAGCAGATGGCGCGCGACAACGTGGCGGCCAGCGGTGACGTCGCCGAGTCGTCTTCAGCCGAAATCCCGGCCCCGATGACGTTGCGAATGCCGTTGACGATCGTCCGTGACGTGTCGATGATGGCGCCCGGCTTGGCGATGGCTCGGCTGTCGAAGATCGTCTGCTTCTGCGCGTCGACGCCGAAGCCGAGCATCAGCAGGCTGTTCGCGGTGGACATTGCTGAATGGAATTGATTAAAGGGCGGCTAGTTGAGATTTTATGCGGAAATTTGGACCCTAGAAGGGCAGGCTAGCAGAATTCTTTGAGGAAATGGATGGGCCCCGAGAGGAGGGCAGGCTAGCAGAGATTGTTTGAGGAAATGGATGGGCCCCGGGAGGAGGGCAGGCTAGCAGAGATTGTTTGAGGAAATGGACGGACCCGAGGGCAGGCTAGCAGAGATTGTTTGAGGAAATGGACGGACCCCGAGAGGAGGGCAGACTAGCAGAGATTGTTTGAGGAAACAAGCCGCAAAATGCCGAGTTTTTTCAGCAATCTACGCTTTGTTGCAAATTCCAACGCTGATTTTCAAGTAAGTATCTACGAACCGCTTTAGCAAACTACGAATTTTTCCGAAACATTCCGATACAAATTTTGTCGCAGGAGCTAAAAATCCCCTGGGGCAAGCTAGCAGAGGTTCCTCAGGAAAAACTGCATAAAAACGCACCTAGATGAGCATTCGAATACGAGACGAGCGCCCGGATGATGTCCTTGAAGACGTCAGCACCGTGCTCTTCTCCCAAGCTGCCCCACGCGCATGGGGAACCCTCGATGAGAAGGGCTAGGGAGACCATCTGAAAAATCTAGAATTATTATCCTAATAAAATGACGCGAAAAACAAGGGAAGCGAGCAGAGATTCTTTAAAAAAATAGAGACAGGCTTTTGAAGGCTATTCGCGAATTATCAGAGCATCTGCTGCATCTTCAAATTAACCAGACAAGTGCTCAATTTTAGGCTGAGATTTCCGAAACCTCCGAATTTCATGAATAAAGCTAAAATATTAGTAAAAAGAGCCAGGCAAACGAGTAGAAGCGGTGGTTTCTCAAGTCTAGGAAGGAAAAAAAGCAATTTTATAGCGAACTAGCAGAAACTATCGTGGAAAGCAAAACTCCTAATGACCAACCAACCATTAAAAAATTTCAGCCCAACCTAGACCAATAATCGTGAAACCCTTAATTTCATGAAAACAATTGAAAACTCATAGCAACCCGAACTCAAAAATAAATCAAGGGCGCTTGATTTTCGACGCCTTCGAAAAAATTGAAATCTCCGATCTAAAGTTTAAAAAAAACCCATTTTTATAGCGAACTAGCAGAAACTAGCGTGCGCGCAAAATCTAGAGGAAGCAAGTATTAAAAAAATTCATCTCAAATTCTACACCAATACTTGTGAAACCTGCGAATTTCATGCAATGCTACGAAACATATTAAAAGGCCAAACAAAACTAAATAAATCAAGCGTTTATCAGCGCCCTCCGACCCACTAAAAAATAAAATTATTCAATTTAAAATCAACCCCGCATCGAAAAAAAAACTATTTTTGTAGCGAGCTAGCAGCTACCACTTTGGAACGCAAAATCGTGATCAACAGAAATCAATCCGTTACTAACAAAAAATCATGTCAAATTCTAGGCCAAAACTTATAAAACTTGCAAATATCATAACGATAGAAAATTCGCAAAAATCCAGAATCTACAAGAAATTAAGCGTTTTTTCCGAGCTATCTAAAAAATTAAAATTCTTCAATCTGAAGTGGAAATCTAAATAATGCCAAAGCCGTTCTTACAGCGGATTAGAGAAACCATAGCGGAAAAAGGAAACTCCCCAAGTAAAAAAAAAATACCCAAAATTCTTCTTAAATTTTAGACCAAAACTTGCGAAACCTCCTAAAAAAATGAGCCGATTCCACAAAAAAAAACGGAATTCGCGGAAATCCAGAATCGACAAGAAATTAAACGTTTTTTGTGCGCGCGCTAAAAAATTAAAATCCTTCAATCCAAAGTGAAGTGGAAATCTAAATAATGCCAAAGCTCTTTTTATAGCGAGCTAGCAGAAACCATTATGGAACGCATAATCGCGAACAGAACCATGCGGCTATTAACTAAAATTTATCTCAGATTCTATCTCGACCAATTCTTGTAAAACATCCTAATTTCATGAAAAAAAAACACATAGAAATTCGCAGAAATCCAGAATCGACAAGAAATTAAGCGTTTTTCAGCGCCATTTATCAAATTATAAAATCGAAGCACCAAATTAAAACTTTATTATCGTCTATAACTACATCATCGAGGCGGGGGGGGAGATCTTCAAGTGAAACGAGTAAAATGAATAAATATAGGTCCCATAAAAAGCATCGAAAATATGGGAAAAAGAAAGGGCTGCAAAAACTACATAAAATGAAAATACAACGTTATATTACAACCAGGCAAATTCAGAAAATTCATTTAAATAAAAAAAAATGTATCGGAAAAGCGGAAGTTCAGTTTAGACTTATTTTTAGGGGAGAAACCGGCTCAGCGTATCATAATCTCCCTGTCGAGCTTGCCCTGCAGATTGGCGCGCTTCTTGGGCGCCATCCGGACGTCGTCGTCGCCCACCGGCTTCTCCTGCTTCTGGGGGAAGAGGGCGTCCTGGGTGACGTTGTAGCGGCTCTTCGGCCCGATCACGCGCATGTGCCTGCAAAAAAGGGACTGGTGCGTTATTGGGGGTGGGGAAACTGATGTTAATTATTTTGTCTAGCTCTAATTGTAAAAAAGCATAGACCAGTTTTTTTTAACGATATTTTTAATCGTTTCAGCGAGCTCAGAAAACTATAAGAAAACTAAGATCGTTTTATAAAAAAATTCAAATTTTGTAGAAATTTTTTAATGTATAAAAAAGCAAAAAAATCAAAAAAATGCTGATATTTATCATAAGGACCTCACGGAAAAATCGTAAAAAATTTAGCCGATAACGAAACAGACCCAGCTAAAGAAGGCAAACTAGCCGAGAGCATTTGGGAAATAAGGACGAAATCGCAAAAATGCCTGGAAGATTTAAAAAAAAGTTCGCACGTTAAATTTTACAAATGCTAAAAACTAACCGAATATGGGTGTCGCGGCCGTTCTGATGGTTGGTGAGCACTTGAAGCTGGACGACCCACGCGCGGGCGGCTTTCCCGGAGCCCCGGCTTCGCAGGTCGATCACCTAAATTAAAAATTGTCGTACTTTTCACAATTTCATGCAAAAAAAACAAGTTGAGTCGTTATGAAAAAATTACAAACCTGCCAGCCCTGTGGTTCGTCAAAATTCACGGAGAGCCCGTCGTCGAGGTGCATCAGGCATGAGCCGAGGTGGACGGTCACCCTGAACAATACACTCAGCTTTTTTGTCAATTCGGAGCTAGCCTAGGGAAATTTCGTGAGAAAATTTCAAGCCCATCAATTTACCGAATGTATTAATCACCGCCAAATTCACGAAGATCGATATTTCAACGAAACGTTGACTCAGTAAGCCTAGCTAAATTAATTTTTTAAAGCTACGAGCCTACCTACAAAATGAAATGAAGCCCGATAGCTGCAAAAGCACAAAAAACAGGCCAATTTCGCCTACCTAGCCTCCTGAAAGGAAAACAAAAACTTTCGCACTTTATGACGCCCACGAATAGCATCATTCAAGAATACTGCGATCAGCCTTTTTTGTGAAGCATTTTCTTTTTAAAAAGTGGCCAATAAACTTTTTTAGCACACTAGCTGAAAGAGAGGCATCAAAATAAATTCAGCTTTGAGCTAAAAATTTACAGTATTCTAACGAATTCCGACTGCAAGGCCCTCCGCACTGTTTTAGCAAATACCGAAATAAACCTAACCGGATGAAGGCGCTTATTCGATAAAGGATTAGGAATTACACACGTATCCGAAGACCAATTATATCGCGGAAAAACCATGCGAAGAGGCATTTCGGTGAAACATTTTCCTCAAAAAAACCCGGTCAATAAAAGTGCTTTTTTTAATATTGCGGGAAGATTGCGCTAAAATTAATCCAGTTTCAAACAAAAAAAATATTATTCTAGCGAGTTCCCAATTTGTATTGCCTTTAGAACACCTTTAAAAAAATGCAGCAACAAACCTAACCGAGGATAGCATTAGGAATTAATGAACGCAGCGAAGCAAAATTATTTCGATAGAGAACCATGCGAAGAGGCATTTTGGTGAAACACTTTGAAAAAACAGCCTAATATTATACACAACGCTATTAAAAAAAGAGACAAATAAAAGCAGAATATCTACAGCGCAAAAATCCCGAGCTAAAAAATATAATCTTAACTAATACGCACTTCATCACCTGCTTAGAATAATCCTAGAAAAGAAAAAAAGTCAGGAAAAACATACTTATTCGGCGTGTAGCTCTCGTCGGTCTTGAAGTCGAGGTAGAGGAACAGGAAGGAGATGTCCGTCTTTTGCGGGAATTCGATCGTCACCTACATATTAAAAAAAATAAGAAACCGTACTCCAAAGGCTACCGTGTGCGGCTGCGGCCCGTCGGATTGCCAGTACTGCTCGTGGTTGTCGTTGAGCAGCTCGTGGATGCCGAAACCTGAAAAAAAATCAGTTTAAAACGTTGCGGGAAAAAAGTTGCACAAAAACTATACTAGGTCAATGCGCCATCGGTTAGTTGCATTTTACGGCCATTGTCAGGTAAATTAGCGCCGGAAACAAAAGATTTCGGGATTTCCTCTAATAGAAACCAACCAAAAGATCTTTGGAAAATTGCTGTGCAATTAAGCTTGAAAAAACTCAGAAAACCGTTCTATTTTAAGCTTTCTTCGGTGTCCGGAGTGGTTGCGAGCAGTTTGAACTGCTAAAAATCGACCTAACTCAACACCACAAACAAAAATATCTTTCCCTATAATACAATAGAAATCGAAGAAAAAATTGAACACGTGGTGTTCTATCAGAGAAAATACGGTTGTCGTTCGCAAAATTAGCTAAAAAAATTAGATCTACGCAAAAAAAGTGTTTTTCTCTTGAGCTAGGCAAAAAAAGTTTTTGCGGAACAATAAGTGGTCGCGAACCAACTTTATATCCTCTTTTCCGAATCATACCAGATTTGCACGAGCTCAGCGTCCACACAGCCTGTTGTGTGATGTCGCGGTGATCGGGGCCCGCATTTCTGAAAGCCAAAAAAAGTGATTAATATTTAAAAACGCGGAAAATAACGAAATTAGTGTAGCCCTAAAATGATCACTCGGCGCCATTATTATTAATGCTCAAAAGATGCGCAGCACTTTCGTAACTCAAACAATCACTTACGTGGGCAAATGAAACTTCCAATCGGCGCCGCTCGTCGACTCGCCCACGTCCTCCTCGTCGTTGTCGATCATGGCGCTCGTAGAGGGCCCTAAAAAGGTACATAAAGAAAATTCAGAAAACGCCGGTGAAAATATGAGAAAGAAGAGAAAGCGCTACTAAAATTATAAAACTAGCAGTGCAAATCAATGTTTCGTACTCTCGCGGCTTCTGAACCAAAAACCTAATCGACAATATTGTACATTTTCTGCCTGAAATCTAACCCATCTAATCGTTTCAAGCAAAAAAATGTCGAAGTTCAAACAAAATATCGATGGTTAAAATTGGGATCAGATTTCCGGCATCTAAGGCATTTTACAAAAAGTTAGCAAGAATCGGAACATGAATAAATATATTTTGCAACAAAAAACCCCTAGTTTTCCCACTGTCTAGCTTTCAGCACTAGAAACGGCATCAATAGGTGCGGCTCAACCTTTTTCAAGAAGAGTGCAAGAGCTTTCGTGGAGAAAAAGAGACGAAAAGACCACCAAAAATTCCTCAATGCGATGTCCAAATCAATGTTTCTCAATTTTGCCGCTCCAAAACAAACTCGCAATCGACAATAGCGATTTCTGTTTGAGCGTCCAATCTAATGGAAAATCGAATAACACTTCGAGAACCAGAAAGTAGAAATAAATAATAGCTACAAAATTAGCTTGAAAACCCTAGAATCCAGCGAAATCTACCAAAAATTAGCCAAAAATCAAAAACCCATATTCTTATTCCGCAAAACTAAATAAGAGATAGAATCTTAGAAAATAATCCAAACGGTAAGCTACAGTATTTTTCGCGGTTTTCCAACCGCCAGGCCGAACAAAATTGGAATTAATACGTGCAAATCATCGGCGAAAATATTTCAAAGCAGCACTGGAATACAGCCAGTTTCATCAAAATAAATACATAACAAAAGCGTTTATAAACGATTTATCAAATCAACGTGTGCACCGGTAAAATGAGACCCTTTTTCATCACTCATCACATCAAACATAACTCATGCAAGTGCAACTCGGGGGTTTTCAGCATCACATAACGATGAAAAAGAGCGACTAAATTTTTAATTAGAGAAGTACCGGGTGAAAGGGAACTTGGGCTCAAAAACAGCTAAGAGGGGATAAATAATTTAGGTGACTTAGAAAAGTGCTTACAGACTAGAGAAAAGGGCGGGCTATACAAAAATAACATTAATGAAATGGGCAAGAAGGGGGAATAAGTCAATTTGTCAGGCTTCAGCGTCACCTTCGGCGGCTTCAAGGTACGTCTGCGCCATGTCGGGCTCGGCCAGCATCGGGATGTTCTGAAAAATCGGATTGTACGCTAGAAGAAATCCTTAAGGAAATTCGGGCCAAGAGAGGAGGGCAGGCTAGCAGAGATTGTTTGCGGAAAAGAAATGCCCAAAAAATTACCTTATCAACCATCAGCCGCTGGATCTCGTCGATCTGCTCGGGGGTGGCGTAGCGGGCCCAGAGCAGATGCAGCTCACGCGACCACACGCAATTCTTCACCGCCATCGTGTAGGTCTGAAAAAAAGTAGATTTGGTCGGAACTCAAGAGCAACTAAGACAGAGTTTTTTTTCTGGATAGACCTAATTTCGTGAAACATTCGCAACAAAATCTGAAAACGCATAAAAATCAGCTAGCAGATATTTTTGGCACAAAATTCAAAAGCTTTTCGGAAGCAAATTAATAAAACAAAAAAATGCCCGTTACCTCATAGGCCTTCCCGAGATCCCGGAGGTCGATGTACAGTTCCAACAGCAGCCTCCAGATGTACGGGTCGTTTTGACTAAAAAAAAATTAATAAATTCGCAGTAACAAAACTGACATGTTGGCCACTTCGCGGTGCTCCTTCTCGACTGCTCGGATGATGCCGCCGGCCATGATTCCCTGAAAATATAAAATTTTAACAGCGAAAATGAGAGAGAGGGAGGCGAGAGATAGAAAGAGCGAGAGAGAGAGAGAGAGAGGGGAGAGCGAGAGAGAGAGAGCGAGAGAGAGATAGATAGATAGATAGAGAGAGAGACAGGCAGGGAGAGCAATCAAATAAATTACCATATCGAGTCCAGCCAGCGTCCGCAGATGGATCCTACGACACAGGTAGATGCGCGACATGGCCAGCAACGCCGAACGGTGCACGTTTCCCAGCTCGCATGCTAAAAAATCAAATAAAATACATTAAAAAAAAGAAAAAAATAGCATATAAGCGCCTAAAACGGCGCAAAGGAAATCATATTACAAAAACTGACCCTCTTCATGCTCCAGCTTGTATTTCTGGATGTAGGGGTTGCTGCGCACCATCGGCATCGCCGCGATGACGTCGCAGTGGAGACGACGAAGCGGCACGGATCGTGGGCACTTTTCTAGCGCCACGTCGATCAGCTCGCGGTATTGCTGGTAGCAGCAGCGGTAGTGGCTCTAAAAAGAATTTATTTTGGCTAGAAAATTAGTGGAATTCGGAAAATGGCAAGCTAGCAGAGATTCCTTGCGGAAATTCGGACCCCAAGAGAAGGCAGAGAGTTTTTAGGAAAAGAAACCCACGTTGTGGTCAATCAGAATCTCGGCCGTGTTGATGAAGATGAAGGCGCGGTCGGGCTCGCTGTGCTTCAAGTAGTCCTTGTCGAGTTTGACCGTCTCGTCGTAGAAGCCCTTCATCCTGAAAACGGAATTTTAATCGGAAATTAAAAAGGGAAAAATTAAATCTTGTAAAAAGACCGACTTTTCCAAATCGGCGCGCGACGTGCCGGCGTAGTTGAACCACTGGCCGATGATGTGGACCAGGGTGGCGGGTTGGTAGAGGCCGATTTCGTGGAGCTAAAAAATACCCGGTTACGACATGGAATTAGTGAATCCACGTAATTCTAATAGGCACCCAATAAAAATATACTGAAATTTACAATCTACCGCTAGAGTGCCGAATTACCAAAAAAACCGAACTTCATTATCGAAGAAACGCATCAAAAATTTCGAGGTGACGGTGACTTTGTCATTTTAAAATTTTTCCAAATGTAAATTCTAAAAAGCTTGGAAAATTCGACATTCTGTATTTTCGACAGTCTTAAGATTCAACGTTTTTTACAAAAATAAGACGAAACACACCCCGCTATTGAACTTCCAGGCGTCGACCTTCTCGCGCAGCTCGCGCCAGTAGTGCTGCAGGCGGACGATCTCCGTCCCGGCGACGGGGTTCCGCTGGCAAATGTCATCGACGAACTAAACGGAAGGCTATTGACGCCGGAAACTTCAAAAAAAAAGGAAAAATTAAATCGGTTCGAAAACCACTAATTCAAAAACTCCCTTTCAAAATGTCGAAATTTCTCAATTCCGAAATTCCATAAAATCTCGAAATTTACAGAGAATTTCCCCGGAAAATCCCCCAAACCTATGCAAAAAATATCGGCATTATGAATTTCGATATTATAAAATTCCGGCATTCAGTTTCCACATCATGATAGCTAAATGATGACAACTTTTTGAACCAAGATTTCTCAAAAATCTTATTTATATTCCAACCGCGCCCAAAAAACGCACCGGTCTGCACTTGCCGGTCTGCGGCATCCCGAGCTTGCCGCTGCTGATGGCCCTGTAGATGATCCAGTTCGTGAAGTTTGGATGGTTGATGGCCTGAAAAAGGCGTACAGGTATCAAAAAAATTTAAATTTGTCATCAATGCGAAAAGATAAAAACTCACCCGAATCTGCAGCAGGATCAACGTGCACTTGATGGTGAAGTAGATGGGATCATCCTCGTTCACCAGCTTCACATCGCCCGGGATTCGGCTCCAGATCTGGAAAAGTGTTTGTGATGTTTTACGACGCTATTGAAAGAAATTTGGGAGTTTTTCCGGGAAAATTAGCTTATGTAGGTTTCGACATTACGAAATTCATAATGTCGAAATTGATATAAGCTCTTTTCTCGGAAAATCTCCCCATTTCTGAATTTCGACATTTTAAACAAAACCATAAAAATTCTATAAAAATCATTATACATTTCGAAAAATTTTGATTTCTTTCCCCAAAAATTTCTAGTCTAAAACCTTTTTCTCATTTTTTTAAGCTTTTGGCTAAGCGGAAACTGCAACAAATGCTATAAAAACAAAGCACAGTAGCTCCGCGATAAAATCCGGAGAAAAAAACGCACCACTTGACAGTAGGGCAGGAAGGCGCACATCTCGCGCGCCTCCTTCAGCCGCCATTCCTGGCGCTCCTTCTCGCGAATTTCCGGGTCTTCCGACTTGGCCTCCTTGGCGCGGGCTTCGCGCGCGCGCTTCCGCTGCTCCAGGAATCGTTCGCCCAGCTGAAATTGCAGCATGACAATGTGGAATTCGGAAGATCTATAAAACCAAGAAAAATTCACGAACCTCCGCCAGTCCGAGAGTGGCAATCTGCAGCCAGGCGGTGTCGTATTTCCTAAAAAAATGTTTTTGAAAATTAAAAAAAAACAAGGGCTTACGGATACATCTCGGTGGCGACGCCCATGGCCTTCAGCCAGCGCTCCGCGGGCTTCACCTGCCCTCGGCGCTCCATGATGTCCAGATAACTGCAAAAAAATTATGTGAAATGCCTAGCTTAAATTTTTTAAAAAAGAAAATCCCCTCTTGCTAATCTTAAACCTACTAAGGTAACTAATCAGAAAACGTAATTCTCGCTAATGGTCCCCATAAATAATTAAAAGAGCAAATTAAAGTTATATTCGCCTAAAGATCAGAAAAAAATCAATTCTAACTTTTTTGACTAAAGCTATTTAAAATGACGTCCCAATAAAGCTAATTTCCGCTCAAATTATCACCTCAAAATCCGGATGGCGCTGTAGCGCAGCTTCATGGAAACTTGACGCGAATTTCGAAGATCGTCGAGCAGGTTCAGCAGGAAATCGTCTGAAAATGAAAAAATCTCATTGTAAAATTATTTTATTACAAATTAAATCAAAAATATTTTGAATTTCCTTAAATTTCTTTATATTTTTACCCTACGATTATCTATCCGATTAAAAATCCTACCCATAGCCGCCGGAATTCCGCTGGTGGCGGTGAACATGCCGAGCTCGGCGGCCACCTGTCGCAGAGTGCCAGCCTGTAAAAAGTAATGGCAAAATCAACTGAAATCCACCTCAAAGGGGATGCGCGCGCCGAGCAGGCCGATGATGTCGCTGGCGAACAGCGCGACGCGCATCGGGGACAACCCGGGCAAGTCGAGGTTGCGCATCGGCATGAAGCGGTCTTCTTCTTCCTACAATAAAAAATTAAACACGTTTGAATAAATTAAAACAAAAATGACAATTTCGAAGAAAACCTAAAACACCGATAAATTTGGCATAAAATAGAAGCGAAAAACCCCAGGAAAAAGCTAGAAAATTTGAATAAAAACAATAAGGTTTGAATAAAACCCTGAAAAAGCATGGGTTTTTGGCGCTTTTCTTTCATTTAAAGTTTAAACTAAACGGAGG
Source organism: Mesorhabditis sp. LJ9110 (assembly GCA_038088335.1). Taxonomy (NCBI): domain Eukaryota; kingdom Metazoa; phylum Nematoda; class Chromadorea; order Rhabditida; family Rhabditidae; genus Mesorhabditis; species Mesorhabditis sp. LJ9110. The sequence continues at coordinate 55,647 of JBBGBA010000274.1, forward strand.
TATTTGTTCTGTTCGCTGCACCAATAATTTCTTGCGAAAACGGGCATAATTTTTTTTGAAACATAATTGACTTTTTTTGAAATTTTTTTAAAAAACAATTTTTTAAAACATGAAAACGAACCCTAAAATTTCTAAAGATACCAAAGATGCAATGTTCTAGAGATTTCATGCATTTTAAAAATCCTCACCGGTCGCTCAACGGCCTCGCGCACGCGGATCGGGCGCCAGAAGCGCTCGCCGCGGATCCGCTCCAAGTCGGCCCACAGCTTTGCCTGCGCTTCTTTAGGGTCGGTGAGCCTCAGGTATTTTCGAGCGGCCCTGAAATTAAAGTAAAATATTTCACAAAATTCTTTACAGTTTCTCCGCCTCGTCGACGGCTCGCCGTTCCTCTGCCAGCTCTCGCTCGACCGTCACGGCATTTCCGTCCCAGGCGGACCAGGCTGAAAAGGAAGGGTAGGGAGGGGATATAAAATTTCATGAAAAAAGTTAAAATTATTTAAAAAATACAAAAAGCTACAAAAATATTCTAAAAACATAACGTACTAATTGAATTGGCATCTCCGGCACGCGGCACCCCGCTCTTCCAGTAGGCGCTCAGGTTGACGGCGATTTTGGAGCGCTAAAAATGGATTTAACCGAATTTGTTAAGTTATAAATCCAGGCAGGCCTTGTAAAGTAACCGAGTTTAAATAGAAAAGAAAAATCTATATAAAGACTTGATAAATAACTTTAAAAAATGACTTTTGGTCAAAAACAATATTTTCTGTAATTCCTGACAAAAATTAGGGTCAATTTTGAAACTCAAACTCAAATTTCAACTCAAATCAATTTTGTGGGCTTAGAAATAGCAAAAAAAGTGTCGAAAAAGCCCCCTAGTTAAATTAGAAAAATGGCATCCCAAGCAAAAAATCTCCCCCACTCCGATAATCTCAAAAAATTTCAATTTAAATTAGTTTTTCAAATTTTAAAAATCTCACATCAGCTCCCGGGGTGAGCGCCAGCCGCCACAACTCCTCGGGCATGTCGAGTTGTGTGACCATGGCTTGGATGTAGGCGACGGCGTAGTTGAGCTTGCCGACGCTGATCGCGTGGCTCATGTTGCGGTGGAGGAGCCGGACGACGAGCGCCTCCTTCTGTTCGGCGCTTGAGTAGCCGCGTTGGACGCTAAAAAAAAAGAGTAAAAACGCAACAAAAATTACACTTACTGAAACTTGCCGCCGATGATTGCGTCGACGCGATGTATCGCAGGCGTATCAGCTTAAGGCTTATATCCATAAGCCTTTATCCTCAAATAATCACCGCTCGCTTGCCCTAGCTTTCTCGGTTCTTGAGTTTTAGCGGGGGTCCGACTTTTAGTTTCAAAAATTCGAAAATTCGGTCATTTTGGGTGAAAAAACATCAAATTTTCGACCCATAAGTAATTTTAATTTTCAAAATTTTATGCTACACAATAGCTAACAGTTAAAACAGGTACAAACGCATCCGCTATTTTAATAAAAACATCTAGCCTTGCCCCAAAGAAATTTTAACGCGAATCATCAAGAACCGTTCTCAAAGGCTTTTCAAAATTTCTGAAAATCCCAAATCGCGAAAAAGGTGTGTAACTTCCCAAATAAACTCTGCTAGCCTGCCCAATTTTCTCAAAAAGTCTAAAAAATTCTGACCAGCTCATCGGCGTCGTAGAATTTCATATCGTACAGCAGCGTCTCGACCCACGTCGTCCAGAATCGGGGCTCGTCGCAGAAGCGGCCCTCGTTGTCGGTGAACAATCTAAAGCAAGAATAAAATGTTGTTTTTTTTGATGAGAAAACAGTCTGACCCAACACGCTATGAGCTAAAACACACAAAAAAATACTCACTTCCTCATATCCTCACTGGTCGACACATCCCGGCTGAGCTGTACAATCTCGGCGAAGAAGCGGAAGGCGCCCGTCTCCTTGAACGCCGTCGTCAGCTTGTCAATCTAAAAATATAAATATATATAAATAAAAAATTTTTATGATTTTAAAAAGAAAAAAAGCTCAAAGCGACAAAATATCAAAAATTTCCCGTTTTTCATGCGTTTCCGATAAAATAGATAAAAATAATAAAATTAGATAAAAAAATTTAATTTTAAACAAAGTTCAAATTCCGAAATATGGAAGGGATTAGCATCCTCGACACTTGATTTGTACATTTTTAACCCAGAAAAATTCCAGCGAACCCACCTTGAGCACGTTGAACTGCTGGTCGGTGATCGTGGCCTCGTCGTCGTCGTGGGCGACGAGCAGATCGCGCTTCCGCTTCACGTCCTCGAACAGCAGCTTGTGGTACCACATCGACTCCATGTCGCCGGCGGCGTTTCTGCTGCTGCCCTGCTCGGCCTGCCCCTTTTTCGTGCGCTGCGCCGACATCACCTCGTTGATTTTCTGGAAAGTATTTGGGGGTTCGAGAAGTCCAAAATTTGCATGACTAGTCGCCTCCGCCAATTTTTTACCTAATAACTCAAATTTTGGATCCTTTTGGGCTCAGCAAGAAATAAGGTAAAAAACATTGAAATAGACCAAATCGTTCTTTAAAACAAGTTTTCCAAAAGGTATAAAATTAATTATATACCTTTATCGACTCGGTGACCAGCCCGAACTTGTCGAGGTCGATCGACGCGAGCAGCGTGTCGGCAGAGCGGTGTTCGGTCTCGAGGAATTGTTTCTAAACTTGGGACATTGAAATTTTCAAGCTTTTCTCACCTCAAGCCAGGCTTCAGGAGACTCCTTCTGCATGTGCTCCTCTTCTTGGACTTCATACTATAAGAAGAAAATCAGAATAATAGGCAAATTTTTACCCCAGGCTTCAGCGGGTCGAGGCGCCCTTTCGAAAGTGGGACGATGCCGCCGAGGTGTGGGTCTTCGAAATCTTTGCGCCTGAAAAGGGAAAATTAGCAGAGATTACTGAGGAAAGTGAGAGAGAGAGAGAGAGAGAGAGAAAGCCAGAGAGATCGGGATCGAAAAACCTACTTTGAAAAGAAATTCTCCGGGGTTTTCGAAAAGCGCAGCGCCCGGTCGTCGAAGCGCTTGGCGGCCGTCTTGCGGAAGTTCTTCTCGCCGTAGATGTCCTAAACGAAAAATTTCCAGCCAAAAAAAAGGAGCACTGACCCTAGCTACTTTGTCGAGCATCTTGCGCTCCACGGTCGTCATATCCGGGCGGCCGGTGATGTGGAATATGCGAATGTTTGCCTGAAATTCAAAAAAATTAACGATGTTTCGCATAAAAAGGGTTCTTTCGAAAAATCGGAAAATTAGTAAAGGTTGCAAACATCGATTTTTCGACGAAATTGGCGATTTCGATGAAATTTCCAAATTTATAAAAATCAAAGCTGCAAAATCTTTTTAGAATTGAAACCAAGCTAAATGCTGTGAAAAATATTGGCTTTTACATTTTCAAACTTGCCGATGTAAACTTCTTTTTAAAAAACCCACATCACAGCGCTCCGTCTTGAACACTTGGTCGTAGCTCGGGATCGTGGGGTCGGGTTGGCGCCACACTTGGATCAGCTTCATAATTCCTTCCGCCGAAGTTGGGTCCATCTCGTCGACGCGCATCAGCCTGTACTTGTGCTTCTGTGGCGGCGCCTAAAAAGAAATTCTTGGAATTTCGGAAAAAGTTGACCTTATCAACCACATGACGTCGCTTTCTTCGCTCGTCTTCTGAAGATGAGCTGGACGACGATGAGGAGGAGGAGCTGGAGCTTGAACTAAAACAAATGTCATTATTGAAAGAAATTTTGCACCTCGAGCTGCTGTCACGGCGTCGTCTTTTTCTGTCGGGGTCACTAAAAAAGAATAATTGGATTGCCGACAAGCACTTTAAAAAATTGCATCAATCTTGCTAACTTTAATAGACAATATAAATTGATACCTCGAGGAATCGCGGCGTCCCCGCTTCGATTTCTTGGACTTTTTCGACTTCTTCTTCTTCTTATGCTTGCGCTTCCGTGACGGCTTCCGGTCCTCAGAGTCGCTCTAAAAAAATCAGTTTCAAATAAAACTTTGAAAAACCGACCCTGTACGCGCCATTCGAGCTCCCCTTTCGATCCGAGGTGCTCATCGAGGAGAGTTCTTGCTTGGTCCCACGCGCGGGGTCAGAGTTGAACGATTGGCTGGGTTTCGCGTCGAAGGAGTTGCGGTAGCCCTTCATTCGCCATTCGCTGACGCCCCTAAAAATTTTTTATTACGAGATGGAGCTCAATTTGGCAGAAAAACCCACACCGTGAAGCTGACCATTACACAAAATTAGTTGTTATTTTAAATTTGAAAATTACGTATTCTAAAAAATAACACAACCTTTAAAACTCGGGGGAAAAGCTTAAAAAATTCGGAAAACAACAAAGTCTCAAATTAGGCCATTTTCGACATGTCTATTTTCGAGTTTTAAAAAGCTGCAAAAAAACCTGTAATAGCTTTGAATAAAAAAGAAACGATCAGCATCATCGGTTTTCTATTTGTGCAGGCTATGAGCCCGATCTAAGCCTCCCTAGCTAGCATTTCCTGCCCAAAGAATCACCGCTAGTTACCCTTTTCCCCCCAGAACAAAACGTACTTTGTATCACCCTTCGAAAGGCGCGACACCTTCGCCGTGACGTTCTTCTTCTCGGTTTGAATTTCGTTGGCGTACTAAAAAACATCTTGAAAAGGCGCTGACGCTGAACGTACCACGTATTCACCATCTGACCCTGATGACAAGCATATCGGCGCGTCAATCTAAAAGCGAATACTACGCAAATTCGTAATAGTACGCATAATGTCGCTATTTCATAATGCGGAAATTTGTAATCTCGTAATTTCGTAATGTCGAAAATTTCAAAATTTCGAAAGCGGAATGTTTACCCGGTGCCACCCTGAGCCTATCTCCTCACCCCCGTAAAAATTCGAAATTTCAACGTGTGGAAATTTTGCAGAAGATTTGGGGCTTTTTACGGGAGATTTTACTACGTAATTTTCGCCATCATGAAACCTCGTAATTATGAATTTCGACATTTTGAACATAACCTCGCAAAATCCTACCCTAACACCGCCGTCCGAGCCGCTGTCGTCGTCGTTGTACGAGACGACGTGTACCGTCGTGCGTTCCTTGCGCCGAAATTCGCGTTGCTTCCTCTCTAGTTGCTCACGGCGATCCCGAGCGTGCTAAAAATCAGTTGAAAGATGGAAAATAAATATCCACCTCTGCTGCCCGGATCCTACGCTCTTCTTCAGTTTCTTGCACTACGGGCGATGCCGACGGAAACGTGCTGTAGCGGCGGCCGTCGTTGCCGGCGATGCTAAAGTTGGAATGTGAATTTTTACATAACTAAAGCTTGTTGAAAGTTATGAGGCTTTTTAGCTACTAACCTGTATTTTTCATCCCGAACACTCGTGTCGACCCTTGAACTGCCTGCCGGCTGCGATTCTTGCGACGATCCGGCGACGCTGGCGAACAGCGAGCTGCGGCCCGGCTAAATTGATGGTTGTAAAATCGAAAATCTATAAATTACCGGAGGTTGGCCGCCTCCTTCTTGCGACATCTTGCGGTAACAATTCCAAGGCTGAAAAAAAACGATTTTCAAAGATTTTTTGCACAAGAACAACGCCGAGAACTTTTGAATTTTTTACGATAAATTCTTAAAATTCGCCTAGCAGCAGCGTTTAGAAAAAAATTTTGTCTCCTCCAGAAGAACAAAAAGAGAATGAAAAATCGCTAACAATTATTTTTATTCCTAATAAACCATTTATGCAATTTTTCGGCCAATTTTTGTACCAATCTTCCGGAAATAAATGAATTTTTCACAAATTCAGGCCACAAGATTTTAGAAAAGCCTTAGAACTAAAAAATAACAAGCAAAAGAAATGTTTCGGAAAAAAGAGTAGCTAATTTTTATTGTAGGTACGTATTAGTCTGTTCATCGAATATAGTCAAATCCCCCCAAAAAATTCCGCTAGCGAGCATGTCAAATCTTTAGGGAACGTTGAAAGAATTTAAACACTTACCGGTTAATAAATTTTAGAACACGCCAACCGGCAAAAATTTGACAGCGAGGTTTTAGAATAAGCTTAAAAAAAGAACAAACAAAGTAGGTGTTGCACTTCAGAACCTAGCAAATTCTCACTGTACCTACACAATCGTCCGTTCGGAGCCGCCAAATCTCTCCCAAAAAAAATTCCGCTACCGAGTGTGCGTCAGTTCATCCAAATTCAAGCCCACCATTCGCGTAGAATATATTTTTATTGCAAAAACAAAGCGTTTCGTTGTGTTTAGAACAATATTAGTCTGCGCCGGCGGCGGCAAAACAATTAAACGACGAGATCTGGCGATGATAGGGGGCGAGCAGTGAGAGAGAATGGGGGCAGGAAGGGGGGCAAATATATAAAATCTCACAGAACAGTGTAAACTAATCAAATAAAGGGGGGTACGGTAGGTGGTTATTTGTGAGCGGATTTGGGTGAATATTAGTCGAGAGATATGTGTTCTGTGGATGAGATAAGGGGGAGGGCAACGGGGGAAATGGTTGTCGAATTGAACTGAATTACGTAAAAGTGGGGAGGGAAATAACGGGGGGGGGGGGGCATTGAGCGGCTAAATACAATTTGCAAGCGATCGGTGATGGTGGTGACGACGCTGGGCTTGTCGGCTATTGATTCGGCGGCTCGTACATCGACTGGTCCACCGGCTTCGACTTGTCGTAGATCAGCTAAAAAAGCAACTTTTAAAAAGAATAAAAAGTTTTATACCTTGTCAAATTGACGTTGTAGGCACATTCGCTCTTCGACGCTCTGGCCGCAGATGATGACCGAGGAGAGCTGAAATGAAATGTTTAGAAAGTAGATCAAAATTATGTAAAAACTGAAACAATTTAGCAAATTTGAAAACATGAAATGCTGAAATAAAAGTTACAAAAGAAAGCACAAGTTTCTGACCATTTTACGATCCGTGCAAACTTACTTTATCAAGCCAAAAAAACAATCAAAATTTATCAAATCAGTAATATAGATAAAAAATGAAAACTTACACCCGGTTGAGTGTGGGTGATTCTGAAGACGGTCCTCAGCATCGCGTCGGCCAGCGTCTCGTTGTATTGGGTGTCGCAGGGGAAGAACGCGGGCACGACCAGCTAAAAAAATTTTATAAATGAGAATTCCAAAAGAAAACACTGCTATTTTCAAAACGCCGACGTTTCAGAATGCCTAAACGTGCAACACCCAACTTTCTAGAATAAAAATGTTCTATGTCAAAAAGTCCTTTTTTAGAATTTCTAAATTTCAATTGGCGCAACAGTGCATTGTTTTCTGACCAAATCAAAGAACAATTCGTTTTCCGCGGTTTTCATACATTTCAGAAATCTCGGAAATCAAAGAAAACCCACCACTCTCGTCTTCTCCCTGCCCTGGCAGGCCAGCGTGATGGCCGAGTCGTAGCCTATGCGAGCAGCGGCGGCCGCGTTGCTGCCACGCTCGCGCAGCACACCGATGGCGATGACTAAAATTAAGATGTTTAGAAAAAGAATGCGAAAACTCACTAATCTCCTCGCCAGTTCCTTTGCGCGGCACGCGCAGCTTGACCGTGTTGCCGAAGAAGCTGGGCATCTTGACAATGTCCTGCACCTCGCCCATGATGTCAAAGTGCTTGAAGAGCCACTCGGAGAAGGCGGAGACTAGAAAAACACAATTAAAAAAAATTGGGAATTTGACGAACTTGGTTTCCCATCAATCAGCGCGTCGGCGACGATGGCGTCGAACGGCAGCTCCGGGAAGTTGTCCATGGATTGGCGCACCTGAAAATAGACCATATAACATCGTAAAATCCAAAAACTTACCAAAGACTTGGCTTCGGTGGGCGAAATTTGGACAACGTCCTGGAAGTGGCGCAGACGCTCTATGTCTAGAAAAATCGTTTTGAAAGAAAATAACGATAATTTTACCATTGTCAGTGAGCATGCGGGTGGAAGAAGTGGGCGTGGACATGAGGCCCTGCAGGCCAGCGTAGCCACCGACTAAAAAAGGTATTCCAAAATTAAAAAAGCGGATACCATCACTGTAACGTCGGCGCTTCCAGCCCTCCGACTTGGTCGACTCGAGCGTGTCGCGGCGGATGAGCTTGGAGACGGGCGTGTGCGGGTGGGATTGCTTGCCCTTGCCAACTGAAAAAAGGGTTTTAAACACCTAGTTTTTTTTTGTATCTCCGGGACAGGGATTCTTAAATTTGCCTCAGAATCCAATTTTAAGCACGAGTTAGATGAAGTGCTTCTAAATGGTTTTTTATTCCTATTCCTAATTGTAAAAATGTATAAATTTTGATCCGAAAAAAGACAACAAAAATTGACATTTTCGTCCAAATTTGAACTTAAAAAAACTTTTCGTCATAACATGGCTTCGAAATAGTTTCTATACGTTTAAATAGCTTTTTTTTATAAAGAACATTCTAAAAAACGCGTTCTATTACGTTACGAAGCGGTTATAGGGAATGCAAAAGGTATCAAACAAGTCGTCAACCCTGAAAAAGGAATTTTTAAATAAAAAAAAATTATACCAGAGCTAATGCCGCGCTTGATCATGCCGCTGATGCGGCTGAGCGTGCTGCTGCTGGTGCCGCCCGGGCGCAGGCCACTTTTCGGCGTCTTGCGGTCTAAAAAGTTCTTAACTTTAGCAAGGGCTTCAAATTATACCAGAAGTTCTGGTCGGCGTGCTGGTGAAATCGTCGTGGACGGCGATCGGGGTGTTGACGCGCTCCTTTTCCGGAGTCAAGAAGCCGTTGGCCGACTCGGTGCGGACCTGAAAAAAAAAAGACAATTTAATCGAGCTCAAAATTGATACCTCCTCCTCAAGCCGTTCGAGCGTCTGCTGGGTGAGCCGGATGGAACGACGCGGCGTCTTCTCCGCCATGGGTGACAGGTCACTAAAAAAATCAATGAAAGAAAAATAAGGAGATTCTTACACCATGTGCGTATCTTCGACCTGCATCGGCATGCTGCGACGGACGACCCTTCTGCCCTCCAGCACGAACATGTCGCTGTTTTCTTGCTCCTCGAGCTCGGGCGACTCGCTGATCGGAGCCTAAATAGGGGAATTAGCAAAGAGAACAAGTCGGAAAACAGATAGAAAAGGAGAAAATGTAAACCAAAATGAGAAACGCGCAGAAAAAGTACGCATGCGCGCAGTTTAAAAAAAGCAGAGAGCAGAAAAGGAAAACGCGCATTTTGAGAGCTCTTGAACACAATCTAAGAAAATTTTAGTGGCTAACTTAATAAATGTCGCGAAAAAATAATGTTTCAACGAAACTTTGCTCAAAATCGACTAGGTAGCACATAATGAGTGGTGGGTAGCCAGGCAAAGCAAAAATACCACAAAAACGACTGTTAAACCCGGAAATTGGCCTCAACGAAAAACTACAACATTATAGAGGCCAAAAACACACACCAAGTAAAACCTCCGCCAGTATTTATTATGACACGACAACGCTTGGAAATTGAAGTTTCAATTTTCACACCCGGAATGAATACAATATATTTTTTCGATTTAAACAAAAATATACCGGCTGATCGTAGATCAGACTGCGCAACAGGCGGTTGCGCTTCACCGAAGCTGGCGGCGACGGGGCCACGTCGGGCTGGAAACCAAATTTCAAAGCCACGGATAAAGCTCGATACCTCAGGCGTCGAAGCTTGCGGCGGGGTGGCATGCGAGAAACTTTTCTAAAGTTGATTAGTATAAAAACAAGGCCAGATTAGATACCTCAGGATTCATGGCGTCCATGCGGGGCAAGCGGGAAGTGCTTTCGGTCTGGCGGTAGGGCGTGAGTTTTGAGCTAAAAAGGTGGGTTTTGCAGAGGCAGCGATTGAAAAATCGGTGTCTCTCGTTTAGCGGAAGAATCAATCCGGAGTGATCGAAAGGCTCAAAAATTGCGACTGGACCAGACTGGTTTGGTCTGATTTTCATACATTTATCGGGAAACCTTGACATTTTCCAAAAATATATGAATTTTTCTGCCTAAAAATAGTGTAAATGATATAAAAATGGTCTAAATTTCGTTATACGTCCACGTGAACAAAATTTTAGTCTTCCCGCCAAACGGAAAGCACCAAAAACTCAATCAAAACCGTAAGAAAAACGCACGATGACCCGGTGACCATGCGGGTCAGGCGTCCCAGCCATCCCCCGCCGGCGGCCTTCTTTTGCTCTTGTTGCTGCTGCTTGTCGGCCAACATCTGACGACGTCGCTGCTCCTCGAAGTACCAGGGCGTCGAGCCCGTCGCGCGATCCTTCTTGGCAGCCATGCTGTGCCCGGTCAGATCGACCTGAAAATTACGGGTTAGGGCTGCGAACAAATCATACAGGAAGCTTGAGAAAACTGCGAAATTTGAGGCTCATAATAAAAGCCCAAAAGCTAGCCCTCTTGACTCTCATGGCTGCGAAACTTATGATCGGAATCAATTGACAATTCATATCCTGATAACTGACAGCAACATGGAACTTTTACGCGCTACTACGTCGAGAAAACACACGTTTTCAGCGAATTGGGTATTTAAATGAGCAGCTGAAAACAAATTGCACGATTAGCCAAGCTATAATCTGAAAAATGGCTTGTACTACATGAAAGCTGGTCAATCAAGCCGTAGAAAATAGAATTGCGAGGCAGAATGCCTAGAAACATAACTATTCTAAACATTTTGAGCCTAAAAGTCTGACTTAGGGCTCGATTTTTGCCGTTTCCTAAGACAACCTACCGGGTCCATCGATTTCCGTTTCGAGTTAATTCTTTTTAGCATTTCGGGGGTTAGTTTTAGCGAATATTTAGGGCAATATAACGCCTAGAATAGGAATTGCACCAAGTTTTAGTCAGTGTGTGGCGATTCGAACCGACGCCTGCCCTCCTTTCGAAGCGGCGTGCATGGATGTGGTATGGAGCCCAGGGCAATGTTTTGCTGCGGTAAAAGGCTTGAGGAAAAGTTCAAGGTTATTCACGCGATCTGATGAATAAAAAGAAATAAGGTGAACGAATAACGCGTACTTATCTCCTAGTACACTATGTAAGAACTTCTAACGAGTCAAATCTCGGGCTTGATAAAGCCATGGAAAGCATTCTCTAGCGGAATACAAACTATCTCATTCATGCATAAAATATCGCCAATCATCATCATGCACGAGAAATTAGCTAAAAAAACGCTTGAAACAAACATTCAATGTCAATCGAACCCCCAATTTTTGAGAACGGTCAAATTCAGCACGGTACCAATTGTTCTAATCGTTTTTAAACAAATCAACGATTGGACACTGCGAATTTTGGTACATTTAAACAGTTTTTACAAAAAGAAAATAACAAAAACGAGGAAAAAGCTAAAATAAAGACGAAATAAAAATTTTAGGACCAAAATGCGAAAATTCGAGAACCGTTCCATCGGAGGCCTATGGACGATTCCGTTCAGGTTGCCGCGCGTACTCAAGTGGAAATTTAGAAAGGTCCTGGAAAGTCCAAAATAGACCCTTTTTTTTGGGTTTTTACGCTTTTCGAAGTTGAAATATATGATTTTTCAAGCTTTATTCGGACATGCGAGCTAGCGATCGAACCGAAGTTTTGATCTCTGGCTTTGCGGGCCCTCAAAATTTACAATAAAATCCAACCTCCTGAATTTTCCCATCTCTACGCGGCAGTTTGGTAAGTAAGGGTCATACTTAGACTTGTTATCTGGCGTCCGGGTCCGGGTACCCGCTTGCGGACCCGGTCGACCAATTACCCGGTCGAGCGGGTAATGCGCCGAGCGGTTCCGAGCGGGTACCCGGTCGAGCGGGTAATTGGTCGGCCGGGTCCGCCGGGTACCCGTTTGAAGCGGGTACCCGCTCGACCGGGTACCCGGTCGGACCCGCTCGCACCAACTACCCGTTCGCAACCGGGTACCCGGACCCGGACGCCAGATAACAACTCTAATCATACTGGCATTACGCATTTGTTCATAAATTTTACCCTTCAGTTGCTTGAAACAGATCGTTGCTCCGTTTTTTTACTTGTCAGCTAACGCAAATCTTGTGATCAACATCGCTTGGCCTTTTGCGCCCTGAATTGCCGATTTTTTTTCAAAATTCGAAAATTGCCTTCTAATACCCTTGCCGAGTCAAATTTAAAAAGTTGTGCGGAAAATCAATTGAAAATATTTGCTTATCGCAAGGACGTTCGCTAGATTCGCCAATGGTTTCTTTTTTGTTCCATATTCTGTGGTGAAACACAAACAAAAATTTACACTTTATGGCTGCCTTTGAGGCGAAAAATCAAGTAAAAGTTAGCTTCCCCCTGGTAACAGGCAAGTACAATTTTTGCTACAACGTATCAGGCTTGATCGCTGGCTTCCCGAGCCATTCAAATCGGCCATATTAAAATCCAATTTTCGCTAATTCCCCGATATCTTTCGAGTAATTCTGCTCCTGTTTTCGTCGTCACCATTTTACCCGTAGGGCAGCGGCCTGATTTTGAGATTGGAGATTGGGCCTCGGGTTTCTATGGAAAAGCCTCAAAAGAAGGAGAGAGGAAATGGGCTTTCTACCTCCCCTTCAATTTCACTGATTGTTCCAATTGTTCGACATCCCCCTGGTGTAAAGGACACAAAATATGAGAGGAGCAAAATTGCGGCCATTGGCCAGCTCGTCGGCTCGGTTTGTGCTTTTTGCGGCTAATTATCGGGTTCTCGGCTGGCTGCTGATTTTTGTGTCGTCCACGGGAGCATAGCGGAATAACAGCCATTTCTGCTAGCCTGCCCTCTCGGGGTCCGTCCATTTCCTCAAACAATCTCTGCTAGCCTGCCCTCCTCTCGGGGTCCGTCCATTTCCTCAAACAATCTCTGCTAGCCTGCCCTCCTCTCGGGGTCCGTCCATTTCCTCCAACAATCTCTGCTAGCCTGCCCTCCTCGGGGGTCCGTCCATTTCCTCAAACAATCTCTGCTAGCCTGCCCTCCTCTCGGGTCCGTCCATTTCCTCAAACAATCTCTGCTAGCCTGCCCTCCTCTCGGGGTCCGTCCATTTCCTCCTCCAATCTCTGCTAGCCTGCCCTCCTCTCGGGTCCGTCCATTTCCTCAAACAATCTCTGCTAGCCTGCCCTCCTCTCGGGGTCCGTCCATTTCCTCAAACAATCTCTGCTAGCCTGCCACTATAGCTCGCTCCAGCTACCGTACCTTTTCGAGGTTGTTGTTCTGCAATGGCTTCCCATCCATTTAATATCCGATTTTCAGCCAGTTTTGCTATTCATAAATGGGCGGCGGGCCTTTTTAGGCCGGCTACCCATTCCGCTGCGCCCATTTATGCCCGGCCGGCGGCAGGAAATTGGAATTATGCTTCTCAACGATTCGGGGGGCAAAACGGAGGGCGAATTGCCCTCCGTTTCACTTTCTCTCTCTCTCTCTCTCTCTCTCTCTCTCACCTCCAATTTCTACGCTAAAATTAATTGCTCATTTTCTGCGGCCTCGGCTTGTCGGATCAAACCTCCCGCCCGGGCTTTTGCTTTAATTTTCGGATTTGCATTTTGAAGGGATATAAAGCTAGGTGGCTGGATCCTTGCCAGATTCTGCTACAACTGCCAATTGTTTTTCAGTTTTTTTAAAGGGAGGGGCAAGGCTAAGTAGTGGATTTTTTGGTTTATGGACTTCTAGGATTATGGATTTCACAGCTCTTTTACCGACGCGCAACGTATCTGCCTGGCTTTCCATTGCGTAATGGATCACGGCAATTTCGAGTCGGAAAACTGTTCGTGCCAAACTAGCTATTAATAATTATAGAAAAATAGAATAATTATTATAGTTGATGCTCGCTGTGCCTCGGATTATCATATTTCAAAACCCCCCTTGGCACTGATGGTTTGAAACATCATTTGTAATTTTTTTACTTAAATTTCGATGAAGATTGAATTGAAATCGAAATGAAACTGGAATTTTGGCCGCCAAATTTTCCGCGAAAATTCGGTTTGTGTATTTGGAAAATTGACAAACGTACAATAATGTGCTTTTTATCCTCCTATATCCTGCGTGTCCACCAATTTACGTAGAGATACGCATACGTTCATAGGTGAATACGGATGAATCCGAAAGCGTGCAGTTTCTGGGCGCTATCGACAAAAATATATGTTTCAAGCCACCATGCACTTTTTCAAAAGCTAGAGTCATTAATAGGGCCCTGCGTGTGGTTTCCTAAACTTTGAAGTTTCATGAATTTTTTCATGACGCGCCGCGATACGCGACGCGCGCGGCTGCGATAGCGCCATTTCATTGCGTAACGGATTACAGCCAGTTCACGGTGCCTACGCAGCGTGCGCGTTGCGTGCCGCGGCGCGTCATATTTCATCAGGTATCCAGGTTTATACGATTTTCCATTCCCGAATTTAGTGCGTTATTTTTTTTTTGCCGGCTGTGCGCTGACGGATTACGATATTTGAAAGCCTTACATAGCGCTGATGGCTCGATACATTGATTTCTGAATTTTAGCTAAAAAATTTTGCCAGAAAATTCGATCTGTAAATTTGGAAAATTGACTTTTTAAAGCAGTCGTTTAACCATAGGCATTATTATATAGTATAAGTAGATTCCGCTATATAAGTAAATATACGCAAACGTTCATAGTTGTTTACAGACTAGTTCCTAAAGTGGCTTTCCGATCGGCAAATTTGAAAACAAAAATGTGTTACATCTCTGCATGCAGCTTTTCGAAACCCAGATTCATATATTCGGTCTCACGTGCAATATCGTTAAACCCAGTGAATTAGTTGGATAACCATTACATCGGCAATTCGTTTTTGGCTAATTATAACATAGATTTTTGGTTATGGTTTCCTATGGATTTTGATGTTACGCCACGCGGTACGCAACGCTCATGACTGACAGTATCACTATTTCATTACACTGATTACAGCCACTTCATGGTGTCTACGTGGCGTGCGCGTTGCGTGTCGCGGCGCTGCAAAACCTGGTATGGTGTTGAGGTTTATACGATTTTCCATTTTCAGAATTTTATATTATTTTGTATCGACTTTGCCGCGATGTATTATGATATTTCAAAATCTCCCATAATGCTGATCGTTTGAAACATCGATTGCCAAATTCTAGAAGGCAATTTTTCGAGAAATTTGATTTGTAAACTTCGAGAATTGGCTTTTTAAAACGCACTTTGACGATGGGTATTATTTTGCGACGTCGACTCCCATGTAGAGATACGCAAAAGTTATAGCTGTAAACTTGCATTTTCAGGACGTAAGTTGACAAAAAAATGTTACAAGCCGATATCTCCTTTTCGACAGCTAGAGACCATAATGTTGCCAATGGATTATGATATTTCAAAATCTCCGGTTACGCTCATGGTGTGAAATATATCTTTGGGAGCCAAGACTTTCTTTCTGACTATTCAATTTTTCGAGAAATTCGGTTTGCAAATTGAACATATGGATCATGTTGCGACGCATACTCTTATGCACGTAGAGATACGCAAATGTTTATGGGTGTATACGGACCAGTCCATAAAAAGTGGATTAGAGGAAAAAGTCACGAAAAAAATATGTTACAAGTCGATATGAACTTTTTTCGAAAGCTAGAGCCCGTAATGAAGGACGTGTAGCGGCGGTAAGTCCAGAGAGTTAGCCAGGCTAACCATTAACCTTGTCCGAACTTGCATTAATTCCTGCAAACGTTGTCTGTATTATGATATTCATAAACCCTCCATGGCGCTGATGCTTTGACACCACACTTTGTGAATTTTCGGCTGCCAAATTTTTCGAGAAGATTTCCCTTAAACAATTATACAGAAGCTGCGAATTTTTTAATGCTTTTTTCGGAATGGCGGCGAGCTGCATGCTGCAAATTAAGTGTCTTTTCATTTTTTTGCATACGCGATTTTCTGAAGCATAGTTTTCCGACGCCCTTAACTATCTGGTCAAATTCCAAATCTGAAGGTCTAAAAACAAGTTTTATCCGCGATTTTTAAATATTTTTAGTTATTTCCCCCGACGATGATATATTTTTCCTCACGATCCTGCATACCATCCACTATCTTCTACACTTTTTGCGTACGCGATTTTCTGAAACCTATTTTTCCGCAAGACATCTCGAACGATCGGCTAAAAATCAAGAAACTAAAAATGAAAATTATACTGGCATAAAAAGTATGGATTCTGCATTTTTTTCGTGCTAAAAATTATAAAAAACCTACTTTGTGTGTGGTAGGTAATTGAAGGAAAGATCGGATCGTGCTTCCTGATTTCCCTGGGGGAATGTCATGTCTTTTTGGAAGCGTCATAACTTCCCCAAAAACCAAAACACACAATTTGGGAGTTTGGAAGTGTCGCTAATTTTGTTGGTTTGCAGGAACTGGGTATTCGAGACATTAATTTTCGGTTCTTTGGTATTATCGGGGGGTGGTGGCTTTCCTATAACTTCAGAAATGCCTAGAACGTTAGTAGGAACTCTAATTCTATTAGATTAATAGATAAATTTCCATTAAAATTTTAAAAATCGCGAAATTTCTAACAAAATTTAACAAAATTTTAAGTGAACACGGCAAAAAAAGTTAGAAAAAATGTCTCTCTGAAAAAAACCATATTTTGATTTTTTTTCCCAAAATTTATAGCGCTTTTACGCCTAGGAATTGTGAAAAAAAACAGTTTAGAAGCGTTCCTACTATTCAGATTCCACGGGAGCTTTACGTGTATCCATGAATATTACGTTTTCTGTTACTTCCAGGGAGATAGAAACACTAAATTTTGCCTGCTATTTTCCTTTGGTTTTTCAGTGTTTCGCATAAATCGTTAACCGCCGTAAGAATTCCGGGTTTAATCGACTTCCTTTTTTGTACTTGTTAATTCCTTTTGTTAATCTCTTTTGTATTTGTTAAATTGTTAAATCCGTTCAATTTCTTCACCTTTTTTGAAGCACCATAATCGCACAAAACTCAAAACAGCGTTTTCGGTTTGGAAGCGTCGCTTTTTTTGTGCAAACTGCTAATGGCCAATCAGGGAAATTACTTTTTTGCACCTTTCAAAAGATCTTGAAACATTGTTTTTTTGGACTTCGATCCAATGCGCCGATATGTTTTTTCAGTGTTTCAAAAAATTCGATAGCCAATTCATGTATTAGGCATTTAATAGTTTCCGTTCATTTAGAATTATCGGATGTCATGTTTCAAATTTTTTATGCTCTTTTATTGTTGTCTAAAATCTAATCCGTTGATCGAAACGGCGAGCAGGACCGGGCGTAGCCAGAAAAAAAATTTCGGGTGAGCCCCGAAAAATTTGTGCTAACAAAATTGTACATTAGCGAAAACTTTGGGAAAAATAGGTTGCAGAGCGTGAAAAATAGTCTTAGTCTTCGTCGCGTTTCAGATTGTTAGATACCGAGCTTGCATTTAATGGTTTAATTCTATTCAGATTTTCAGCGCAATATGTTTCAGAAAATTGTATGTTTCATGTCGTTCCATGAAGATCCAATATAGACGTTAACACGAATTGAACTATCATATTAGTTACCGAACCGACTCGCTCGAAAAAAATTCATCTCGATCTTTTGTTCTATTTTACCAGGGTTGAAAAACCGCTTCGCGGCTTTTCAACCCTGGCCCCCTCTAGAACTTCTGAAAATTTGACTTTAAATAGGGCTTGCCGAATGCCGATCACCAAAAAATGAAAAGCGCACCCTCCCTCCCTTTCATAGGCTTTATAGTGTTATAGACTTCCAGTCAATGATAATTGCCTCCTAACAGAGTTTTTTCGATATCTTTGCAAAAACTTCATTTAATAGCGAAAACAGCCGATTTTCTCAAATTTTATATGTGTGCACCCATCTCGGGACCATTACGCACCTAATAATAGTAGGATTTCTAAAATCGCGGGAAAAATTCAAAGCCAAAATCAATGTTTCGAAAATGAAACGGATACGAATTCGTGGATTTTGTATAATTGAACGGTTTTTCGGTCGTAAGTT
This sequence comes from Mesorhabditis sp. LJ9110, assembly GCA_038088335.1. Lineage (NCBI taxonomy): Eukaryota > Metazoa > Nematoda > Chromadorea > Rhabditida > Rhabditidae > Mesorhabditis > Mesorhabditis sp. LJ9110. The sequence goes on from JBBGBA010000274.1 coordinate 73,594, forward strand.
ATGCGGGTGGATTTTATCGAAAAATCGGCAAGTTCTGTATTATCATAATTATCGCCTTTTTCTGCTATTAATATTAGTTTCGTTTTGCGTTAAATCTAGATGAAGCCGATTAAATTTTCCTTATCGGTTTTAACATTTTTGATTTACCAGCTGTATTGCGATACAAATGACCTGGTTTTTGCTTAGACCAGCGAGCATTCTACTATTAATTCGCACAGATGGATTTAGTAATAGACTAATGGATGAAACACAAATTTTCTCGAATATGAATTCCTTCAAGTTTGATCTATCCGTCGCACAGAAGCACCATTATAAATCGGGAAATGAACATTAAAAAACTTTCTAAAAAGTAAAAAATTAAATTAATCAAAAGCAAGCTTTCGTAAATATAAAGGCTTTGTCGATTTTCCTATTATTTTCTTTTTTTTTTGTGCGTAAATTATATGGAGGGTTTTCATCGGCAAATCGATCAGTTGTGTAGTTTTAACTTTATGTGTGTTTATATTCGTTTTCTTTATTTTTAATATGGATTAGGGCTTTTAAATTGGGCTAAGCGATTAAAAAGTTTTATTTAACCTGTTCATTGCGACGCCAATGAATTGTTATAAGTTACAAAGCTATCATTAACCCATTAATTTGCTGAGATTTTAGGCTATTTCATGAAACACTGATTTTTTAACCATCTCTGCTAGCGGCCCTGCTCTCTGGGCCCGTTCATTGCCGTATCTCTCCCATTTTATTCCACTTTTTTCAGGTATTCGCTGCCAATTGGCCGTATTATCTTGGTTAGTCGCCCTGTTCTGCTGAGGCATTCTAAATTCTGAAACAAGCGAAAGAAAATGGCAAAAAAAACCATAGCCTTTCATTCCTCTAATTGGCCACGCCCCCTTTTGGGGGAGGATGCTTTCAAATTTTCGTGAATTTTGATATTTCCATGAATGGAGATGCGATTTTTGAGAATTTTCCAGGAATTTCTTGAATTTTTTACTAATTAAGGTAATGCTTTTGAAGGGATTTTTGAGAATTTCTGGAGCTCTATGAAGTCTACGATATTTTTTATTAATTCTGTAAGGGTTCTAGATTTTTGGAATAGTAAGCACTTATAAAAACACGTATATGTAAAGTTCGTAAGAAATTAGACTAGGCAAAGATTCCGGATTAGAATAAATTAATCGCGGCCTTAATTAATTGCCTGCCATGGCTGAAACAGATTTTTTAGTTTCTTCGTTTTTTTATTGCGGAATTTATATGCCTTTATTCGATTTTAATTTAGTCTTTTTTTGCGCATTTTTCAGCATCGACATTTTATATCCTTGGGAGCTCTATTTATCTAGTTTTGGTTTTTTAGTCGTAACGCTGCTAAAACGTAAAAATTGTATGTTTCAACAAAATGTATTCAAGTCAAAATTTTTTTTGGTAAATTCCCTTGTTGTTAGATAAATAAATCGATAGATAAATGGAGCCAAAAATTATGATTTTTTAAAAAATTTGACACTGATGATGAATTTCAATTCGGCTGGCTTTCCAAAAAACAGAGTTTCAAAAAATAGTAGTGGAACTCAGGTAATTTAAAATTCATTATCTTCCAGAAAAAAGTTTCAAACTTTGAAAAATGACAATCTGCGAGTTCGATTAATTATGTAACGCTTTTAAAGCGTTCAGTAAGGGATGGCTATGGATTTTTTTAAAATCTTAAACATTTATGAAAATGGGTATTTTTAAAGCTGGGCGATAAATTAGACCTGACAGCGCTCTTGCGATTAATTTAATTGCTTTCTGCTGATTGCCAGCTATGGCCCAAACAGATTTTGTAAATTTCTATCTCTGGGGGAATTTCTATACCTATTTATTCCGTTTTATTTTGGGCCTACTTTAGCCCGAGGTGATAGACATACTTTGAAATACCTTTCAAATCCTAAAGTCTGCTAGCAGATGTTTTTTACGTTGCGAACGAGAATAAATTATGGCTGATGCAGCTCCGGAAACAAATAATTTCCTCAAAACACATTTTTTGAGCAACTTTTCTGAATTAAAGACATTGATTTGCACTTTCCCTTAAAATTCCGTATTTTTTGAATCGTCCGAAAATCAGCGGCAAAAATTTGGGGCACCAGCAATTTTCCACATTTAATTACGGGCCTTTTCTGATTGGCACCTTGGCCATAGCCACCTGCAACAGGCCTAAATTATTGGGCCCTAATTTTTCAGATTCATGTGGCTGTTTCTTTGAAACATATTTTCTGAATCATGGCATTGATTGGCGTTTCCTCAAACAATCTCTGCTAGCCTGTCCTCCTTCGGGGTCCGTCCATTTCCTCAAAGAATCTCTGCTAGCCTGCCCTCCTCTCGGGGTCCGTCCATTTCCTCAAACAATCTCTGCTAGCTGCTCCTCCAATCTCTGCTAGCCTGCCCTCCTCTCGGGGTCCGTCCATTTCCTCAAACAATCTCTGCTAGCCTGCTTCTGCTGGTTTAATTTCCTAAAGAATTTCTGCTATCGGGTCTGACCTTGTTTCCAAAAATGATCTCTTCCATTTAGCGAAATTCACAACGGCAACCAACTCAAGATCACTGGTCCCTGGAGCAATTCCAGGCCTTATTTCTATGAAACACTGGAGACGGGCTCTAACTTTGACTATTTTTCGGGTGATCATGCTCGATCACTAATCCTCGAAAGTCACTCCCGATCACTACCGAAATAATTTACATGATTTTCATAGGAAAACCGCATGAAAACGGATTTTCCGGAAAACAATGCTATCATTTTTCGGGTAGTGACTTTCGGGATTTCAATGACTTTCGGTAGTGACTTTTCGGGGTAGTGACCGGACGCCTATTTTTTCTTTCTGTTTTATAACTATCAAGATAAGCCAGAATTAGATGATTCTGGACGCCGAAAAAACGGCACGCGGTCAAAACATAGGTTTTTCAGGAATCAAAAATATGTGTTTCGATGCACCAACAAAATCCCGACTTTACCGCTCGCGTTTCCTTGGTTTCTTAAAATTTGGCAACATTTTGCAGCGATGGAGGCATTGGGTGCCGCCGAGAGCGGATTTTTAGATACCTTTAAAACGCTAATTTATTCCCAGGAATCCTCCTTTGTACCAAAATGTGTGCGATGAGCCTCTAAGCGCATTGTCTTCCTATTCCAAATTCTCATGATCCCCATTTTTTCCGTTCGGCTACGTGTTCCGTTCGGTCTGTGCAGAGGTGTCTGTCGGAAATGCCCTTTTTAAGGGAGTGAAAGAGAGAGAGAGTGAGAGTGAGAGAGAAACAGAAAGAGAGAGAGACGGGAAAGAGAAGATGGGAAGAGAGAGAGAGAGAGAGGGGAGAGCGAGATAGAGAGAGAGCGAGCGAGAGAGAGAAAGAGCGCAAAAATGGCCAACACATCCCATGATCAGTAACCGGCCACAGGCAGGGAAAAGTCCCGTTTTTTGTGAGCTTGGCAAAAATGTCTCCATGGCCACCGGGAGGAATGGAGGCCCAGGTTAGGCCCTGGGTCCTAACAGGCCGGGCTTCACGCTGGGCCCCCAGGAAATCGGAGCCTGGCCCCCTGTTTCCACGGTGCCACATGTGACACACGATCAGGGAGGGTGGGAACTGTACTTTATTACGCGGGAATTTTGGACCTTTCGGGCGCAGACGGGGATTTTTCCCAAAGAATCTCTGCTAACCTGCCTTGGTCCCGGGTCGGCGTGTTATATTTTCAACGGATTTCCATTAAAATTGGTAAATACTGTGGCTTGAACTAGTTTCTGCCGATTTCGCTACATTCAATGGTGAAATATTGTTTTCCTCACCTCCTTGTCCTCCAACAACTCTCTCCTTTCTCTCTCTCTCTCTCTCTCTCTCTCTCTCTCTCTCTCTCTCTCTCTCTCTCTCTCCCTGATCACTCTTTCCTCAAGAAATCTCTGCGGGCTCGGCCTTCCTTCGATCGAAATTTCTTTTAATAATCGCTGCTAGCCTGCTCTATTTTCGAAACTGGCGTTTTGTTCTAAAACGAAGCGACTAATTATGAATGTATCCGCTCTTCGATCCGTGGCTGCATTGCGGTATTTTTGCCCAAGTTTTCTGTGCTAAAATTTAAAACATATTTTCTCCAGACTAATCGATGGGTGAAGAGAGTGCTAGGAAACTTTCAAAAGAAATTTTTTTCCGGATTATCACTCCACCATCTCTCACACGGACATTTACCAAGTTTTCGGACCATCGCATTCTTCTTTTTGTACCGAATCTAAGCCAGTCTCCACCCACTATCCTACCTTATATAATTTTGGCGTGTATCTTTGTGTGTGTGTGTGGATGTCAGTTTCGAGGCCCAATTTGAGGGCCTTCCCGTGTCCAAAACGCCCCAGTTGTTCGTCACTCGGGGGAATCGACTCTTCTGTTTCCGATGGTGTTCTCAGAATTTCGATAAAATACAAGTTTATAAAGTTAAAGCCGGTTTTATTCCTTTTTTGTGGTAATTTGCATAATGTGAAAAAATACAAATTTCCTCTTTCTTGCGGGTTGCACGTGCGCGTGTGGGGGAGGACCACTGGAAAGTCAAATTTCTCATGCAAACGCACCATTCCAGCGCCCAAGGCCCGCGAAGCGGGTTTTGGGCGCTGGTCATCAAATGATTTCTGCTAGCTGGCATATTGTTAGCCGATTCGGAAAAGATCTATGA
>JBBGBA010000278.1:0-114077 GCA_038088335.1 Mesorhabditis sp. LJ9110
TTTTTTATATTAAATTCAATATTCCGATCCGTGCCTCCCAGCAACCCGCTAGCCTGCTAGAAATGTTTTTGTGCCTTTTGCCCCCGGGGCTGGTGGAAACACCAGCCCATCTGGCCTCTCGGCTCGCTCTCACTGACTGGCTGACCCCTTGAAGAAGACACGGCATATTGTGAGTCATCCTGCGTGAGAGAGAGAGAGAGAGCGGCAGAGAATCTCGAGAATGCCAACTCGGGGTCGCCTGAATGCTGATAATAGCTAGCTTACAGGGTCTGGATGTTTCCCGCCTATTTCCGGTGGGGTTTTAATAATACACCTGGCCTGATTAGCTATAATTAAACTTTAAGAAATTAGATTTAAGACGCGTCTGTAAAATAGTACAAGTTTCTTATTTTTAGATTTTTTAACGAATTTGGCCTATTCTAGGTTTTCCAATAAATTCAAATTAACGTGAGCTTTAGCACCTAAGGTACATTTTAAAAGAATCCGTTTTTCTATTTTAAAGGGACCCATTATGTGAGCATTCAAAATTCCTTAAATGACAAGATCTACACCAGTTACCGATGCCCTCATTGTCAGCTCAAGCTGTGAGTGACCCATTTTTTAGCCAGCTCCCCGGAACACCTAATGACAGGTTGTCGGCAGGGGACGAGATGGGTGAGTAAGAAATGGAATCCCCTCGGGACCCAAAATTTTGCTATCGGTTTTTGCTTCGGAATTCTTCCTCTTAATGATCCGTTAAAGGCACCCGGCAACAGGAATTTGAAGGTATTTTAGAAAACACCAATTTCCGGTTACCGTAAGCCAACGCAAATTTGAGATTTTCTGCTGTTCTATCAAGAAATTTTGATTCTTTTTTGGTTTTTTTCGGCATTCGGTTATTCTGATGGATGCCTGACTTCCGAGCCCTTTTAAGCTCGTTAATCAGCTCCCCTTGTAGCTTTTTGTGCTAGACCAAAATCGAGTCATTATTTGGGTTCTCTTCAGTCTCGAGTGACCACCCCCTGTTTTCTAAATAATGACTCACAAGTGAATGATTTTAACGGTTCCGACGGCTTCTTCTCCTGCTGAACAAGCTCCGGTCATACGGTGTTCCCCCAAGGATTCCTGCTAGCCTTTTCCTAATAACCTTTGGTTGTCTGTCTTGCTCCTTTCTCGACTAGTTTGCCCGGTTTTCGGATACCTTAGCAATCGCTGCTAGCTTGCCTGAATTCCCTCAAAAATCATAGTAAATAATTTTGATTCTATTTCCCTAACGATCTTTGCTAGCTATTTCAATTTCCTAAAGCATCACGGCTAGGTGACCTTGGTTTATATTCCTAAAGATCCTCTACTAGCAGGCCCAGCTCCTAAACAATCTCTGCTACGTCTCTCCAATCCGTAAATTTCAATTTTACATATTTGATCGAAAGCTTCTTCAAATTGCGTTTCCTCAATGGCCTCTGCGCTAATCCCGAAGAATTATAAATATTCCGCCAATAATCCCTGCTAGACCGCCCTGAATTTACCATGGATTCAATGTTTGCCAAGCTTTTTAGAGACAACGCTTGGTGACCGAGTCTATCGGGTTAGATTCATCTTCTTGCTCTGTCAATCTCGCTCGCTCCGTCTCTCTCTTACTCTCTCTCGCTCTCTTTCTTTCTCTCTCTCTCTCCTTCTCTCTGTCTCTGTCTCTTTCTCTCGCCCTCCTCCTCCCCATCCACGGCCATCTGGCCATTGTGTGTGTTGGTGGTGGATGGTGGTAGTGAGTGGATGGACATGCCCTCCAGCTATATGCTATCTCTCTCTCTCTCTCTCTCTCTCTCTCTCTCTCTCTCTCTCTCTCTCTTTCACTCGCCTCTTTTGCATTGATTTTTCGCCTGGGCCCCCTCTGCCCGACCCGCTATTTTTGTTGGCCCCTTTTTGCCATTGCGGGGGGCTACGCGGATTACGTGGATTAGGTGTTGTAACCTGATGTTGGGGGCCAAATCAACGCCGCGCTCAACTATGGCAAAACTTTTTATTACGCTGGCCATTTGTAAAAATATTAGAAACTTTCCTAACTTCTGTTTAAATTTTTGGATTATCTGTTTTAGTTACCACCTAGTGTTCCAAAATTTTTACGCCAAGAACCGATAAAAATCGCGCAACTGGATTTTTTCAATATTCCATGATGGGTTGGTTGGCTCGCTACAAATTTTTTTTAAAGTCCTCTGCTAGGGACCTAGCGCCCTCAAAGTCGGCAACTTTTACGATGCTTTTATTTTAATAATTTTTCACAATTTCGCACCTTGCCGTCGTAGTCATAATTTTAAAACATTTTTGCACCGCGCAGACGCCCAGTAAATCTGCTCAAGTGGAAATCTCGATGTAACTTTATCTGCAATTTTTTCCCATTTTTTGTCTTAAAGTTTCCAGAAAACACTTGGCTTACTTAAGTATTTTTGAAGCTAATCGTTTTTGCTGATTTTTTTTGGGCGGTCATGGGTCGATCGGCATCAAATTTTAACTTCACTGTCCTTCACATCTTTACTTAAATAAAGTCAGAGTTAAAGAGTGGAGACGAAGTGGGTCTTCCGACCTCGATTTTCAAAACTCTTGAAAAGGTTGTGTCAAAATTAATGAATTCGAATTTAAATTCGCCACTCTTTGAGCCGTTTTGCCTTCATTCATTAATTTCCCTCCATGCAATTTTTGTCACTTTGCCCCATGACCGTCGCCTAACCAAACAATTCTCTCCTCTCCATCCGCCCATCACATCAACACAAGATTCTCCCACCCAAACCCCGAACCGCCCCCTTTTTATGAAACATATTTGATCGATGACAGTGAATGCGAGGCGAGGCTGATTCAATGAACCTGTTCTCGAGGGAATTGATTTTTCCCATTTAAACACAACTTGTTGACTGTTATTTGCGTCTAATTCAAGCTCTTTTTAACCCTAATTTTTCACGTATTTTTATATTTCAGACAAATTTCCATTTACCGTCACAGAAGTGTTTTTCTTGCTGAAATTTTTTTCGGATTTTGAAAGGTTCAGAGCACCTTTTCGATCGTGAAAACGTGAAAAATTTATCGCTTGTTTCTACAATTTTCTGCATTTTTCCACGCTTTTACATCTTTCGAGTGCGTTTTCGAAAAGATCAATAGCAAAATTTTCGCGAATATCGATGAAATGCATTAAAATATAAAAAAAACGATCAAGCTATCCAACTTTTTAGCCGAGAATGTCGTGTCTTTAACGTTTAACGTTTTTAACAACTTTGAATGACTTTTTAACGTTTTTAAAATAAAAAAAAATAAAAAAATAAAAAAAATAATCCTTAAAAAAGCTTTGAATTGGGTATTATAATATTTTGAGCGAAAACCAAGAAATCACTGAATTACGATTTTCTAGCTTAAAACCATAACATTTCAAGGACCCGAACGCTTGGCTGTGAGTTTATGCCAACGCAAAACAAGCAATGCTAGGGGTCGTTAATTGATAGCGTAGCTAGAGGGAGGTCTTGTTTGACTGTCTCTCTCTCTCTCTCTCTCTCTCTCTCTCTCTCTCTCTCTTTCTCTCTCTCTCTCTGTCTTTTTCTCTCTCTGTCTTTCTCCCTTGCCACCTCGTAAAAAAAAGATAAATTCACGCCGGGGAAAAGCCCCGAGGCGATGTGGCGGGAGGGCAGGTTGCGGTTTGATCACACGCTAGAGCTGTGTAACACCCCCTTGTGGCTAGAGGAACCTGCTCGATTGGCACCTATGGATATACGCATGCATATCATCGCGATTAGCAGGCTGTATTTTTAAGCTTGGCTTCTTTTATGTCTGAATGCATTACGACACCAATTCCTACGTTAGTTCGGCGCTTCTTCCTTTATCCACCGATATTTTTTTGCTCTTGCTCATACTTTTGATGCTTGTCTCTGTGAACTTACTTTATCCGGAAACTCTCGATGCCATTTTCAAACAATTCCCATTTCACAGCTTTTGACATTTTCATTCTTTAAGGGACTATGAAGACCGAAATTTGCACCATCGTCGGCTAGGTCTCGACAGCCAAACGGTTCTCCAAAATAAACATAAAAAGGCGCTTAAATTTTGCCAGAGGCACTTTTAATTTTTGATTTTTGTTGAACTTCTAATTTTGAGATTAAATTTGTAATTTGGCGCGGGAAACAGCTGTCGAGATCTAGTCAAAGTGACGGGTCGATTTTAAGACTTTACAATCCCTTGAAAAGATATTATTATGGGGTTCCCATCTTTAGCATCCTTGTCAGTCCCTCTCTGTTGCGATTCCTGTTTTCAATTTTTCGGAGAAACTTTGCGTACTCTCACTCTCTCTTTCTCTCTCTCTCTCATTCTTTGAATTCCGTGATTTCCAGCTTTTTTCTACGCCTCGTTCCCAGGGCTGCTAACTAACTGGCCTTCTTTCTTCTCCTCACGCACGCCGGAATCCAATTTTCCGCTTGTAAACGGCAGAGAGAGAGAGAGAAATAGGAAATCAGAGAACGGATAATTGTATAGATTTTACGAGCGGTCCTCCCTCTCCTTCATCCCGGTTCGTCCGGATGACCTTTTCACTACTGTGCACAACTTGTTTCCCCCGCCCCGTAGTCCTGCGCCCGTTTTCACACAATTTATCGAGTCATTCCGCGGTGCGCCAATTGACGGCGTGCGGAACAGCTGCTGAACTGGTTCGGAAATGCGTTATTTTTTAAAGGGTTTGGGTCAAGATTTCTTGCATTTTGTTGGATATTTCGGATTAGCGTCGTATCTTAAGCTAATTTTCGTCAGATTTCCTTTATCGTATTTTTAAATGCCAGGTGTCCATGCTTCGGGTATGCAGAAATTCCATTTGTCCTCCGAAATTATTTTTTCGATTTCTGTATGAATTTTTAAGTTTTTTTGTTTGAGTTGTTAGATCCACCTTAAAATTCTTTCTATTCAATTTTCTGCTTGTTTTTTGGCATTTTCATCTTTTATTTTTATTTTTTTTTCAGTGAATGAACCGCTAGACTACAAACTACCGCTACAACCATCTTAAAAATGGTAAAAGAAAAGGAAGAAAATGGTGGCAGCGCGGGGCCAGCCGACGAACCGGTGCCGCTTGAGAAATTACTACGGATTGCCGACTTGTTACGGTAGGTAGTTTCTATACTATGAAAATTAAAATAAATTGGTTTGTTTGAATAATATAAGATTTTTAACAGATTGCGTTTGGTTTATTTCTTGTTCTATCGATTTTAGAGATGCCCAGACCCAGTCAAAATCTATAATTTGGCCCAAACCAGCAACCGTTCTGTATCCCCGGGCTATTGTATGCGAGCCTCCATCCCAGCGGGGGTCCATCCAATTTACGCCTCGTCCATCGGCTCCGGGCGACACATTAAATTTGCATAAAAGGGGCCTGTTGAAAGGGGAGGGGAGGGGCAGATAAATCCGGCCCGGCACCTCTTCACGTTCAAAGAAAAGCCGCTATATACCATCGGCCCTAAATCCGGGAATGTCGTTTGTACAGTTCCGGAGCCTAGGATTTGTCTTGCGAATAATTTTTCCAGATATAAATTTCAATTTATGTGTTGTCTTTAAACCGGTCTTTACTTTTTGATTTTGCGATTTTTGCCCCGGTTATTTGCATTTTGCATTTGCGGTGTAAAGGTTTGATCGCGGACGCTCGAAAACATTTTTTTCAGCAGGCTTCGACAACCGCTTCTTGTTCTTTTGTTCGGCCGCTCTGATTTAGCATTTAAGTTAATTAAAATATATAATTCCCGGATCAGTGATGCATAGAGGTTGTGATGGGCAAAGCCCCTTTCGTCTGTCCAAGGGCAAAATTTGCATAACGGAACTGTTGTTTACTAGGGACACCGATAGCAAAAGTTCCGAAATTCCAACGACACAAATAAAAAATTATAATAAAGCATCATTACGCTTAATATATCAAAAATAGAGTGATACCAGACAAATCGAAATTTTATAGGTACGAAGAAAAACTCCGAAACGTCTTGAAACTACGCCACGCCGGAGATCTACAGTACGTCGACGAGGTGGACCTGAATGGGATTGGCATGAGTCGGCCAGAGCAGAAGCGGCTACGCCAGGAGTATCAGAAGCTGTTCCCGAAAATCGGCGTGTTTGGAAAGTTGAAAAAGGTAAGGGAAGAGAGCGAGAGAGCGAGAGAGAGAAAGCGAGAGAGTGAGAGTGAGATGGAGGAAGGAAGTGAGCAATCAAAGAATTGAAAGCTTCAGGCCTTCACAAAAACCGAAAACGGGCATCACGTCGAGGCGAGGGAAGAGTCGAAAACCGAGCAGCATGTTATTCCCATTGAAAAGGTATTTAAACCAGAATTAATGTAAATTATCTTCATTTTCAGATAACTCTGACAAAAGAGCTAGGAAAAGGAGAATTCGGAGCCGTCTGGCAAGCATCGTGGAATAACGGCCCGGCCAGTCAGGATACCATGCAGGTACGGCTAAAATCTAACCATAAAAATCTTAAGAAATGCATTTATATAAACCAGTAAAATACCTTTAAAGTAGCCATCGGTAAAAGTCATAAAAGGTCTCGTTTAGGTGGCCGTGAAAGTGATCGCCACCGGCAAGCTGGTCAACTGCACGACGAGTTTCCTCTCTGAAGCCGCAATTATGACGAGGTCCTAAATCATCAAAAGAAAATTGAGATTTCGGTTTTAAGTGAAAGAAAATTATTGTTTGGCCGTTTTAGGCATGCGTAGAATTGTTGAAATATTATTAGGAAGAGCTGAAGTCCTGGAAATTTCGAGCCATTTCTGAGCTTGTCAAACCAAAATCAAACACATTTCCAGGATGCGCCACGACCACGTCGTGCAACTGTACGGAGTTGTCCTCGACACCCGGCAAGTGATGCTCGTCTCGGAATTAGCCACCTGTGGATCTCTGCTGGAGTGTCTTCACAAACCGGCGCTTCGAGACCTATTTCCGGTTGATGTGCTGTGCGAATATGCGCGTAAGTTGGAGAGAAATGGAGTCTCTATACAGTCGGCTCTTCCAAATCCTAAAATGATGACGGAAAATTCGAAACACAAAGAATAAGGTTGAACCCAGTCCCATTAATATTTCAGAAAATTTGATAATTCATTTTTTATAGTACAAATCGCCGGCGGTATGGCCTACCTTGAGTCGCAGCGCTTGATCCACCGTGATTTGGCCGCGAGGAACGTGCTTGTTTTTGGACCGAAAAAGGTCAGTTTTTATCCCTCGATACCCATTATCGTTATTTCTAATTTTGGCGGATAGTACCTGTAAAAGTTAATTTTTAAATTTCTTTTCACAAATTGGAATTTTTGTAATGTTGAATCTTTTTTAGATCAAAATCTCCGATTTCGGCCTCTCCCGATCCCTTGGAGTTGGCGAGGACTACTACCGCAGTGAATTTTCACCGACTCTGAAGCTGCCGATTGCCTGGTAAGCTATAGTTTTCTATGCTATCGTTTAGTTTACTAAACCGACCTTGATAAATTTGGTTAATAGCCACATTTTGGTTTCAAAACGCCGTACAATAAAGTTCCATCGTTAAAGTACCTCAAAAACTTAGGCAGGTACCCTAAGATACTTTTTTGAGGTGCGCTCCCGAATGCATCAACTTCCTCAAGTTCACCTCGGCCTCTGATGTCTGGTCGTATGCTGTCACTCTTTGGGAGATGTTTAGTTATGGGCAGATGCCGTGGCAAGATTTTAATGGGGCGCAGGTAAGCGTTAGATCTCTCTCACTCTCTCTCTTTCGCTCTCGCTCTTCTCTCCCGCTTCTTTATCTCGATTTTAGATCCTGGAAGCCGTGGATCGACGCTGTGAACACCTTGATCGGCCTCAGTTTTGCCCTGACGATATGTGGGATTTATTAAAGGATTGCTGGCAGCATAATCCGGATAAACGGCCTACTTTTAAGGATATAGGTATGTAAACTCGGTACTCTCTCTCTCTCTATCTCTCTCTCTCGCGCCCTCTCTCTCTCTCGAACCCAATTTTTCCAGTGGACAACTTCCACGACCGTATCCCACAAACCGTTCGAACCGTTCAAGAAGCCGCCCGGAAGCCAGAGCCCTTTTTACAATTCAAGCGCGACGAGCTGATTACGGTACTTTGCCGGAGGTACCGTATCTTATCAGCGTTTTAACGACTCCTGAAGACAGAACAAAAATTATAAAGTCGAGTTTTCAGCCCCGAAGCCTACCCGGATGGCTACTATTGGCTTGGATCAATGAAGAACGGGAAAGTCGGGTATTTCCGGCCGACAGATACGGTAATTCCAGTTTCATTAAATCAGATACAATAAAATAAAATTTGTGAAATTTAGCGGCGTTACAAATTAGATAATTAAGTAACATGAGATAGTGTATATAAGATATACAGGGTGTCCCAAAAAAAAGCACCCCTCCGGCATTTCGCCATATCACATCCGATCGGTCCCATACTTGGCACAAGGGTGTATCATACCCTAAATAACCACAATCCTGACCTATAGCCCGATCGCTACAGTAGTTTTCGAGTTATCGTCAAAATACTCTTTTTTACGCGATTTTTAACAGTTTTTTCGGCTATCTTTTTGGACTTTGCATCGATTTGCATCGACTTCCGGCTACGAATCCCTAAGTTCGCCTAATATCGGGGGTGACTTTGGGTTACAAAATTGTTGAAAACAACGGTTATTCAATTAATTTTTATCAGAAAAAAATTTCTAGGGGTAAAGAAGGCCTGCAGCTTCATTTTCACTTAATATTCGAAGGGTCAATTCCGACGAAAACCTTATGAAAAACCGATAAAAAAGTTTATTTTTGCTGTATCTCGAAGATTACTGTAGCTGGCGAGCTATAACTCAGGATTGTGGTTATTAGGTCTGATCACCTCTGGTCAATTTTGGGATCGATCGGATGTAATATGACGAAATGCGGGAGGGGTGCTTTTTTATGGGACACCCTGTATTAAGATATTCATGCAAATTTCTAGGTCGCTCACCTTGGCGCCGAAATTCCAACAATCGCCAAACTTGAGCCAAAGCTCACGAATGGGAAATCAAAGGAGGCAAAAGAGGCTAAGGATAAGGTAATTTAATGGGTTTTCAATATTTACTGAACTTACATAATTTGCGTCATTTTTATAAATTAACCAATTTAATTGACCACTTTTAGCTTGGCATTAAGAGCAAACTAATGACGCACTCCTGCGACGAGGCCACGCTAAGGAAAATCCTTGTAACTGAAGTAGTCGATTTCAGAACCCCTCGTGTTTTTAAACCTAACAATTTTGGAATGTGGTTTCATTAATGCGCGAATGTTATATTATTTACTACTATTAATTTTGAAACACCGTATTTTAGATGAAAAATCGAATTTCCGCGTAAAAATTTTGGAAAACGCAAAAATTACTTTTAAAAAAGCGTCTTGTTCTTTAAAGAATTGTTATTGTTTTTGGATTATAAAAAAATTGTAGAACAATAAAAAAACACGCGCAGTATTTTTTATTTTATTAAAGTAAAATTGAAAACGTTTAAAAAATTTTTGAACATTTTTACCACCCAAAAAACACATTATAAATACGCGACAAAATTAAGTTAATTTTGCTAAAAAAAATGTTTAAAAAAGTAGAACAGCCCCCAATAACAGAAAAGCTCCCACGCTCCCAAATCGTGCAGTGAAAGAGTGGAAATCTTCTTCATTTCAAATCATTTTTCAGAAGAAAGAGTGGAAATCGTGCGACAGGGAGACGAAAAAGTTGTTGATCTCGGAGCCGCAGGGCGAGCTGCGGCATATGTGTCATGTTGGGCAGGACGGGACGGCCATTGGACTGCTTCAGGTCGGTGGAACTTTTGGGTTAAAGGCACCAAGACGCTACAAAATCATCCCTTCCCTAAACTAGCTCTAGACAGCTAAGCGGTACTCTATAACCCGGCTTCCCGGCCTCTTAAATTTCTCCCTTTCCAGATCGACAAAAAAGACCTGGCTCGCGGAACTCCAGTTCAGCCAAATTCCATCTCCCCAGCCGCAACCTTGAGATCGTCTACGCCCTCCACGACAAACCCGAGCAGTTCGGACCGATCTGCCGAAGGATCGATTGGCAGCCCGGCGACGTTGTCGAAGAGTAGTGTCACTTTCAGGTATACCTTTGCTCATTGAAATCATTAATCCAATTTTTCAGAGATCGTCACTCTGTGATCTCCCCTCCCGGATCTCGTGCTCCTTCTCAACAGGCAGCTCTGATCACGAATACTCGGCAAAGTGCCGAGCCCAGCGCGCCTCCACTATCGGTATGCAAATTTTTATAGCGCATTTTTTGATAAAAAGTCTAAAACCCAAGAAACGCTCTAAAACCAAGGTTTTAATCTATTGAAAACAAATGATATTTAGAACCCGAACTCGCTAACCCGAGACCAGGTGAACGCGCTGAACGTGATGCTCGACGAGTCGTTGTACGTGCTGAATGGGTCGATTGAGTGAGTTATTTGGACGGTAATTGCGCACGCTCAATCTCTCTGTCTCATCTCTCTCGTTTTCTATCTTTCGCTGTCTCTCTCTGTCTATTGCTCTCTCTCTCTCTCTTTCTCTTTCTCTCTCGCGCTTTCTTTCTCTCTCCTCTCCTCTCTCTCTCTCTCTCTATCTCCCTGTATCTATGCCTCTCTATCGCTCGCTTTCGCATTCTCATCTCTTTCGCTGTCTCTCTCTGGCTCGATCTCGCTTCCACGCTCCATCACTGCGTATGAGGGAGAGCGAGATGAGAGAGAGAGAGCGAGATGAGGGAGAGAGAGAGAGAGCAAGAACGAGAGAACAAGCTTCCGTGAATCGTAAAAACCACCCAAATTCCAGCTCGCTCCAAAACACGATGAACCGCAGCGCGAATTCCTGGACATTCGGCAACAGCGAGGAGTTTCTGCAGCCGAGAAGGTCACCAAATAGACAACCGCCCGTCTGTGCCGTTTATGCGAGGACCCCGGAAAAGTGAGTTGGTTTGCGCTTTGGATTAGGTTTTGTAAAAGTGAGAAATATTTGCCCACCCACCGCAGCCATAACAAAATGGGGAAATCGAAGGGGAAAGGAATGTGGAATCGTCATGAGGTGTAGAGTGGAATTTTCCAGAATTTTTATGGTATTTGGTAATTTTGCGTCTGAATTGGTATTTATTCTGAGTTGCTGCATGAGGGACGCGAGATGGAGTTTTTGTGCTCAATACATCTCTCGCGCGCTCTCTCTCGCTCTCTCTCTCTCGCGCGCTCTCTCTCTCTCTCGCACTTTGTAATGGTGCAACTTCTGTAGTTTTCAAGTATTTTATCCGAAACATATTTCCGCAATGGTCTCTGCTAGCTGGCCCACAAAATTTTACAAAAAAAGTCTGGCTATTTTGAGACCATTCTTAGAGATCTTCCTGGCTAATTTTTTTCTAATTATAATTTCTAAATTTTCATCTCGTCCCGATACCATCCCAACCGGATCAAAAAGCACACAAAAATGACCAGCGGCGCCATCACAATGGTGACATTTTGTGGGGATGGTGAATCACCAGAATCTGGCCGTTCAGAGCGTCCCCCAGGACGAGGGGGCGCACACGTGTCTGCCGAATCAGAATCATAAACCCAAGGAGGAATAGGCTTATAAGCCCCCATAGAAAAAAGTCCAGAACAAACGCCAGATCATAAGCCAAAGGGTTCATTCACTGATCTGGCGCCGTTTTCCTGATTATGTCTTTATTTCCTGATTTTTCGGTTTCCTAGAGCGTCGTTTTGACTTTCCTAATAGCCCCAGGAATCGCTAGAATTAACCCTTTGTCGCCACTAGGTCTTGACAAATCCGCTAAATCGATAGATACTTGTCTCTGGCTTTTCTCTCACTCTCTCACTATCTCTTTCTCATTATCTCTCTCTCACTCTCTCACTGTCTCTTTTCTCTCGTCGGCCCTCTGCACTCTCACCACCTTTCATCAGAAATCCGCAATAGTCTTTGTCAGTTAGCCTGCTGGAATTACTCCTCTGAAATAGATGCGATAAAAACAAACGCGTCATTTGGTGTCTTGCGTAGCTGTCGGGAGTGCCGACTCGGGATCTACTCGAGAGAGGGTAGATTCTGGCATTTTCTCGTCCCTTGAAAGCCTTTTTCAACCCTTCGGGAACGACGTCATCTAAGTTTTTGTGGCATTTCCGGTCGGATCTGAATTTGTTGTCACAATCGCTTAAAACTGCCTTGAAAAACACCAATAAATTGTTATAGCATTTTCTATATTCTTTGATCGTAAACGCCTCCGCTGCCTGGAGGACCAGGCGCTAATATTCGCTATCAATCTCTCTCTGTCGCTCTCTTTCTCTTTCTCACTCTCTCTCTCACTCTCGCTCCTTCTCTCTCTCTCTCTCTCTCTCTCTCTCTCTCCCTCCTCTCAAATAAACAGTTTTTGGCCTCGTGACAGCCGCCATAATAATATGCCGTTAAGCTTTTGATAAGGCGCCTGCCAATTTGGGGGTGTACACTGGAATTTGCCGGAAAAGTGGCGGCGGAAAATGGAAATATATATAGCCGGGGTGCGGCTGCATCCTGGCCAGCCCTGATAAGCCCGAAAATCGGGCGGTCTCTTCCGAATTTTGCATAAATCGGCCAGGGGGCTGATAGCGTCCTCTTGTCTCCTAGGGTCATTGCCAAGGGTTACATTTTTCTGGATCTTTTGCATTATCGGGGGGGTGGCGCCAACTTTTCTGTTGCTAGTTCTAAACGTAGAAATTTTACAATTTTTATTAAAAAAAATAGCAAAAGACCTACTAATCGACCAAAAAAAGACAATTTTTGGACAAAGTTCCGATTTTAAAATTCTTAAAGTTTTGAGACGGCCTTTCAAATTGAATGACCTAATGACGTAATTGGTCTATTTTATAAATGCCTTTAATCCAATTAATTTACTTATCCCCATTTTCATCAAAATAATAATTTCTAAAAAATCCAAAAACATTAAAAAAAATCCATTGACGAGGCTTTCCCTGCAATTTTCATAATTTTGATTTCATTTGTTTTGTCTCTTTCTCGCCCTTTTTCTTTGCTGTTTCGAGCGGGGTTGCCTTTGGGCACTTCCGGTGGTGGTGTGCATCCATCGAAATGGCCGATTCGACCTCGCCGCCCAGCCGAACAACAATATCCTTGACCGACCGATCTCTCTCGCTTTATCTCTCTCTCTCTCTCTCTCTCTCTCTCTCTCTCCTTTTCTCTCCCTCCCGCGTTCTCTCTCTCTCGCTTTCTCTCTCTTTCTCTTCCTCTCTCTCTCCCCTCTCTCTGTCTCTCTCCCCCATTTCCGGTCCCTCGATTGGACCCTTATTTGAACTCTGTTTCCCCACATCAAGGTTACGGTAGTATCCGGCCGTTCCGATACTTTCCTATCCACGTCATTCTTGCACTAGGCAGGTTTTAGATTGTGCTTGTTTGACCTCCTTATCTATTATTATAGGTATATAGGCTGTGTTTTTCGTTCCTATCCTGCGTTCTCCTTTACCAACTTGCTCTCTCTCTCTCTCTCCCTCTCTCTCTCTCGCTCTCTCTCTAAGTGATTCTAATTTTAGTTCAACACACAAAAATCCTTATGAAAATCTCACCAGCTCGATTCTTTCGGCAACTTCCTATTGGGAAGAGGAGATGGTTAGTTGGTATTTATGATAATGGGAGGGCCAGAAGGCCGGTACTGGACTGTTAGCGCGGGGGGGGGGGTTTAAAGCGGAGCAACGACTTTTTGTTTTTCTGATTCTATATTTTTTACCATAGATTTGTATAGTTTTTAGTAATCTTAAATCGCAAGAAAGTCATGAAACTATTACGATAATTTTCAAATGAAAAAGAGTAATAAGAATCATGCCACCGTTTATTTAAAAATCCTATTTTAGTGCCGCCGTCTCGCAACCCTCCACCTCTGAACGAGAACTCATCGACGAGGTGGCGCATTTGGACCGCGACCTAGCTGATTATTCGTTGTCGACGATGGGAGGAGACTATTATTCGGATACTCGGCCGCTTATTAAAGGTTGGTTTCCCGTTCTCTCTCTCTCTCTCTCTCTCTCTCTCTCTCTTTCTGTCATTCTCACCTTACGAATCGGCTTCCTAATTAGCGCAACTTTTAGAAGTTCAACTCGGGTCACAGCACCCTTGAGACGAAACGTAGCGGAAGTGAGGTGGGAGGACATAGCTGCTCCTCCTCCCCACCTACCGTAAGACTGATGAGTGATGAGGAAGTTGCAAGATGGCATGAGAAGGAGAATCGGCTACATAGTAAGGTGAGAAAACACGAGAGAGAGAAGAGAGAAGAGTAAGCAGAGAGCATGAGTGCTAGCGAAATTCGGAGCAAGACACGAAGCAGAACAAACGAGGGAAGAGTGTGAGGGCAAGAGAGAACGAGAGAGAGCGCGAGAGCGCGAGAGCGAGAGAGATAGGAGAAGAGAGAGAGAGAGAGAGAGAGAGAGAAAGGGAGAAGGATTAGTGTGCGATATTGCGCCAAGACGTTCAGTTCTCCGACTTCCGTGCCAAACCATAATTCACACCATCATAATCCCCTAATCCCCCACTAATTTATCAGCGTTCAAATCCGGAAAGTCGCCAGATTGACGCAAGCAAAATCGCACCCATTTCCAGGTTGATAAGAAGCTGGACGCGGCGGCGAGACGGCCAAGCCCAACGCAGAACGAGCAGGGAAAGAATGGGTAGGTTAAAAACGGGGTAAAATGGTTAGAAGTTGTAACGAAAAATAGAATAAATTAGAGAAAGGGAGTTCATAATCGTCAAAAACAGAAATGGTTTTAGCGACGAGCCGAGGAATTACCTGGAATGGACCTCGCAGGCCCAGGAAGCCTACAAGTTTCTTGTCGAGTGTGGCGATAATTTGCAGAAGGACGTCGTAAAGGGTAAGATACCGGAATATTTTTGTTATTTTGTCTTTTAGCATTAAGGAGTGCAATAAAATATTCTGGTTCATTTTATTAGGGTTTTAGTATGCCTTCCCAGCTTTTAATGGCGCTTGGAAGTAAAAAAACCCGATTTCAACCAGAAAGCCGACAGCTAAAATGCCGACAGTCAAAAGCTATCGGCATTTAGCTGGCGGGCTTTTTCTGTTTCCCGTAAAAATACCACCTATTTTTGGTAAAATTATGCCTACGAAAAATTCTGACCCTTGGACTATTGTGATAAGGTAACTGCAACCCGAAAATCGGTTTTCTTACTTTTAGTAAGTTCTTAAGAGGCATGGAAAAACTTCATTTGAACACTGAAATCATTACATTCAACATATCGATCTTCTAATTTTAGCAGCCAGTATCTCGCCACGTAGCCCCTCCTCGGCCCCGACGAGTACGAGATGCTCCTCTGACGATAAACCCATTGCGAAAATTAATGCCACCCGGATATCGGCTGATGCGGCGTCAGCTCATGTCAGGGCAACGATACCGGTATGTTTTCAGCATTTTTCGGGGTTTTAAAGGTGCCAGACAGCTTGAAAATCTATCCTGCTGTCGACTAAGTCTCGACTAGGTCCTATTAAAAGCGTCATTTGGGGTGTAGCGTAGCTGTCGAGACCTAGCGGAGGCGGGGGTCGACTCTCACGCTTCATGGGCCCTTTAAAACCGCTAAACGGTCGACGACGAAAACCAATTAATTTTTTCTTTTCCAGAGCAACAAGATGGGCTCTGATTTCGTGGCTCGGCCGGCGCTGCCACCAAAATCGTATGTCAACACGGAGAGCATGAAGGTAGAGCAAAAACCGCTGTAATTTTTTGATCTCAAAATTTTTAGCCACCAGAGCTTCCGCCCAAGAAGACGAGTCGCGTCGCCCCGGACGCTGGTTACGATAATATCAATGGAATTGGTGGGTTTAATGGCGTTTTTGTCATTCTATGTTTTAGTGTGGGCTATTTTATGTTCTATTTTAATACAAATATAATATCATTTTTAAGCAAGTTAAACCATTTTTGAAAAATAGTTACTAAGTTTAAAAAATAGTAAGTTTTTCATTTTAAAAATCGATGCTATTATTTGAAATGTATGAATTGCGTTGAAGTTATTAAAAACACCAACCTCCCAAGCTTAATTTTTTTAAATTTTGAGAGTTTATTTTTTAAGAAAAATCGTTGAAATTAAAGAATCGCAAATTCTTTTTAGCCTAGGTTAACTTTTATAATGTGTTATAATTCATTAAGTATTCTCAACTAACAAGCTCAAAAACCACAAAAAATTTATGAAACATCTTTCAGCAAATTCCAAGACCTGCTCTAACTCCAAACTCCCTCCTCCAGTTCCGCCAAAGCCCAAAACACGGTAAGAAAAAGACAAAAATCAATGTTCTATTTATTTTTGTAGTATCGTGGCCCGGTATATTACGTAAATAATATCGTAAGTGTACACATTCATTAAGCCTGCCATTAATGCACGCTTTACCCAAGAATTTCCCCACTGGACTATCACTACTCAAAATTTTGAGGAATTCTACTAACTTTTCTACCTTGTAATATCAGATTTTTCCTGGCTAAAAAATATGTAAATTTTCAGGACGATCCAACCGACGATGGTGCCTGCTGAGAAAACACCGAATTTTCCGCTAATTCCGCGAGGCGCCATATTTACGGAGGAGGTGTTGAAGTTCTAGATTTTTAGTTAGCCTCTCTCTCTCTCTCTCTCTCTCTCTCTCTCTCTCTCTCTCCGTCTTTCTCTTTCTCTCTTCCTCAAAAATCCCTGCTCACGCACCCCTTTTAGCAGTCATACTGTACAATTTTAGTCTGTGTATTTTTCTATTTCTTATTTTCTTATTTTTCATGATGAATTTAGAAATACGGGTTTACAATTATTTTTTTATTGTTATTTCCCTTTTTGCCGGTGTGATTTTCTGAACCCTTCTACGCCCACTTTTGTAGCTAAAATGCAACCAAAATCGTGTCGATCCATTGGCTCAATTCATTATCATTTTTATTTGACCTATTTTGGACGTTGAAAACTCGATTTTGTGATATGGGTGAGTCCAGTAATAAATGTTTACGTATTCTTTGCTAAAGAAAGGAAACACATGAGAATTAAGCGGAACATGGATTCAAGAAATACAGTTCTGGCAGCCGCTCGTAGTAATTTTGGACCAAGGAAAACAGGAGCGATGTGATGAGCCGGTTGAAGGCCGGTAGACAACCAACAACGGTCTTGCAATAGGATATAGCGGAATCTAGAAGGAATATAAAGGTGTTACTTCGCTGGGTGAACGCCGAGGAAAGGAAATTGATGCTCAACTGATTTTCAAAATCTACAGGATCGCATGTTTGAGAATTCTCAGGGTCACTAGAAAGGGAAAGCGTAAGTACTGCCCAGGGAGCGTCTAATACACTCGAATTCAAAATTGCCTCGAAATTTGCGCACAGATAGAGTCGACGATGCCGATCATCACTATGCCACAGAAATTTTCTAATAATCTTCAAAACGTGAGCACTCACCCTTTAGCGAATTTTTCGCCGAAAAAATAGTCTTTTAATTTTTGGCTTTTTAGCTTAATTTTTCTGATTCGAATGGGCAATTAGTTCATTAGAGCGGGATTTGCGCTAGACGGCGTCTCACAGCTGTTTGAAACCGCTTTGCACCATTTCCCATAGGAAACCAGAGTCGGAATCGTCGATTTTCCAATTATTCCAGTTTTCGAAAGTTTTGAGTTAGAGAGCTAATTCGAAAACGAAAAATTTTCTGAAAACGCTACCAATATTTGCCTTGGCAAAAATGGGAAAAATAATCGTGGTCGAGATTTGACGATCCCAACAAAGAACAGACCTGAAAAAGTGGCAAAAATCTCCGCTTTAAATATTAGCAGCAAATTCGGAAACCGAGATGCTGATCAGCATGGTCGATTGTATCAGTGTGCCAATTTTATGCAAATTCTGAGCCGGGGTGGCTTAAATTAGAGGAGATACTGTAATCATAAATCTAGCGGAACTGCAAAAAGTCCTCCCTCCCTCCCTCCGCTTCTCACTAACGGTCCATAAAACCATAGGTTGGGAATGATTTTACTGCCGTTGAAAAGGCTCGTAAAGCACCGATGATAGATAGCGGTTTTTGTGCGTTTTTCCCTCTTGCCGGGCTTAATGTACTTTTCGAGAAAAAACGGTTTGTTTGCTTTTTTCATGATGCCAAATACTGGTACGCTATCACGGTCTTACTGTAGGACCCTTACGATGATTTATGTGCCACTCACGGCCGGTTTTTGGGGTTTGAAGTAACAAAAATTTAATATGTAACTAACAAACAATCTTGCCTACCAAATTCAGACCAAGAGATCTTCCGAAACATTTTTTCCCAGGTGCGATGGCTCAAAATTTAACAATTACCATAGTTTTAACGCTATTTTTGCCAATAAAATTTGGAAGAACGGTTCAAATCCTTTAAAATAATGGATTAAATTATACATGGGCGGTCAACCCGGAGGTCACCCTGGGGGTGACCGCCGCTCACCCCCAGGGGTGACTGCAATGGCACCCTGGGGTGACCCTCCGGGGTGACAATCCGGTCACCCTATAGATGTAAAGTGCTGCATTCAAATAAATTTCTATGGCAAGATGACTCTGTTTGGCCGCAAATATCATAAAGTTTCCATTTTAATCGATTATAAAATAGCCTTCAATTGATAGTGGGAAAATATATAACTTAAATTGGAAAATTTAGCCTTCTCAACGCTGCCTAGAGCCAATTCTTGGCTTTTGGTCATTTCCATCTAAGTAATTTGCGTGGATAGGGTGATCCGGTTCCGCACCCTCACCCCCACCAAAAATGGAGGGGGTGACACCCCATCGTGCCATTCAGTCACCCCCAGGGGGTGAGCGGCGGTCACCCCCAGGGTGACCCTCTGGGGTGACCGCCCATGTATAGATTAAATGATAAAAATGTTGGAAAATGACCAAATCCGATCGTAGAATTAGTTAAAGATCGGCTAAAAAGTTCTAGTAATTATGTAGCAGCTGGTAATCAACGTAAACACTTAAAACATAGACATCGTAAAGACACTCTAAAATATATAATAATATCTAAGAGCGTATAAGATAAATAAAAAAATTGCCTATCTTGCCAAAAAATTTACTATTCTAGGTCCAACATAAGCCGATGCTCAGCCTAACCCAATCCTAAGCCTGACCCTAAGCCTAAGCTAAGCATGTGCCAGTCTTAAACCTGATCGTAAGCCTAATCCCGAACTAAGCCTAAGTCCGCCGTAAGTCTAAGCAGAAGCCTACGCCTCAAAGACCAAGAACGAGCACGGTTTTTGCGAAAACGTCTCTTAAATTTGACATTATGTTGAGCGCGGATCGGCAAAATCGGCAAAATTGGCCCTTCCATGACCAATTTATTCACAAGGCATAACTGTGTTGTTTTTTACTTTAAAAAAATTACGCTTGATCATCAGAATTTCAAGCTCTATCGTTTTTTAGGCGTAAGCCGAGCACAAGACGAAAAGCAAATCCGTCGATTGCTCACGTTGGTGAAGCGTAGCGCGTACCTGGCGCAGGATTTTGCGCTAATTCAAAATCTGTCTTCAAAACCTGCTAATTCACCGTATTCAAAAAGTTACAGGGCTTTTGAGCCCGAAGGACGTACACAAACACGTACAAAAAAAACGCACAATTACAAGGCTCTCCACATATCGCCATCTAAGATAAAACTATCCTATACAAATATTTCCAAATATTTTCAAATACAATTCTGGTGTAAATGAAGGACCACCTTGTTTAAAAAAAATTCCTTGGTCCACCTCGTTTTAAAAAATCTGGAAAAATTGTCGCTCATTCGGAAGCGCGTTCGTTTTCAAAAATGGCTGTTTAGCCGGTTACCAAGCGATTCGAATTCCGTGCAAAATTCTACACAAAATCCATTTTCAACGAAAAATGTCGACATTTTTTACACGGCCCAATCAGAGCCCGAGGACGTTACTGTCATTTATCAAAGTTCAAGCCCGGTCGCTCGGGCCAAGTCGTAAAAATGGCTGAAAAAACGAAGTGGAAACTATGACTTCATAAAAGCCACAAAATGGCGTTACCACCGCCCAAAGCCGCACTTTTTTCGATGCCTAAATTGGAAATTTTTTTGAAGATATCGGGAGGCCCAGGTCGGCCTTTATCAGGTTGGGATCCGCTAGCCGGGCTGCTGAGATTTTTTAATCGGTGCCACGCTGAAAAAACCATTCGAGCCTGCTCCCGAAAACGATAAACAACGCGGCCGCGTGTGCTGTATCGTGTCGGATCTGATTTTCGAACTTTCCAGCATATTCGGTAGTCGTGCATGCACTAGAAGTTCAGCCATATTATAGCTGATTGTGGCTTATATCCAGAATCGATACTCTTAGGACTAAAAAGTACTTGAAAGTTGTCATTTAAGCCAGGTAAGCTACTGCTTCTAGTAGAAAACACTCCATACAAAAACACTTACTTCTCCCCCTAAACCCGTGCGAATTTTTTTCCTGGCCTGGCCTTTGGGGATACCGTAAGACACCTGCGATTCGAAGCCAATCGGCAGCTGAATAAAAAACGAGGCGCCATTATGATTTTCTCTTTCCCCTTCGTCCTAGTTGCCGTTGTGAGTTTTGTCGGGATCGGCCTTGGCAAGCGAACATTTTTTGTTAAAATTCTACCATACAGGATGACCAAAAACTAGCTAACGTACCCCTTCTAGCGTTCCAATTACAGTATTTTTGTTACCTCATTGCGTGCGTAATTCTCAAGATGACTGTGTCCGTATAAGGTTTTTCAAAAGACGCTCATTTCTTAGTAAATTTCAATCTTCCTAAACGTTTTGGTGATGCTCTTTGCTACGAAACAATTAGCAGCGAAATCACCAGCGCTGAAATGCTACAAAAATCGAGCGCTTGCACCCTCGGGCGTCGGGATTTTTGTCGATACAGAATATAAGCTCTTTATTTTAGCGCTTCGATTTCGAAAATCACGATTTTGAAAATTGATTTGGAAATCGCCGGGATCTAGGTCGCAAGAAATTTTTTTCTGTTGATTTTCCATTCTTCAACGCAATGAGTTCGGTTGCGAGTGCGAGCATGTAAATCGACATCGAAATAGCGCCCTTTCGCGACCAAGATTTTTTGAAATGGCGACTTTCGAAATCCTGATCTTTCGAAACGGTGTTTTCGAAATCCTGTATAGGCTAATTTAGATGGCGAGGAGGGACGTTGCTAGGGATGACAACGGAATTCCTCTAGACGAGCGTACTTTCGCCTACGCGGGTGTTATTATTCTATACATCGCATCAATGGTCATCGCGGGAGTTAGCTGCTATAGCAAGTCGTGGATCGTTGTATCCTCCAAAAATAGTACGGAAAAATATCAGGTGTGCCAATTTTCTGCAGCTATACAAAATACTATTTAGCGAGGTTTGTTGAGCGACTGCGTTGTGAAAGATGACGCTCCTATTTGTGAGCCCTGGAAGACAGGCTGGACGCCGAAGCACGGAAACAATTCTGTTTTCTTGAATATGACTGCTAAGAAGCCAGACGGAGGTGATTTTTTTATTTTTTTCTGAAAATGATCGTGCTCTGAAAATAATCGTGCT
The DNA here is from genome assembly GCA_038088335.1 of Mesorhabditis sp. LJ9110. Taxonomy (NCBI): domain Eukaryota; kingdom Metazoa; phylum Nematoda; class Chromadorea; order Rhabditida; family Rhabditidae; genus Mesorhabditis; species Mesorhabditis sp. LJ9110. The sequence continues at coordinate 21,509 of JBBGBA010000278.1, forward strand.
GGACCTCTTTAAAGGGGCTCCAAACTGCCAAATCAAAGCTCTTTTGGGAGGCCTTTTTGATTTCTGGCAAATTGCCAGCGGGCGCTGCGGGACGAGAGCCCTCACTCTTTCGATTTTTGCGCGAAGTTGTTTTTGCCCCGTTTATTTGTGAAAACACAATAATTTGCGCATTTTGAGCCGATTTTTGGAATCCGCACTCAATTTTAAATCGTTTGGGTGTTTGAATCATCAAATTTGGCCCAGAAACAGCCGAGAACGTGATTTCGAGGTGACAACAGGCCATTTCAAATTTGCGAGCTTCCCGCGACCCTAGGCGTACAGAGGCCTCCCACGTACAAGGCTCCGATTTTCGGGCCGTCACTCAATTTTTGGCATTTCGTAGCCCCCTTAAGGGGCATTCCGCTCTCGTTGATAATTTCAAGATCTTGAAATAGTCAACACTTTAGCATGCAAGGTTACGGTAGGCGATAAGCATCCGGCAAAACCGAACCCGGACCACACGGCCTGGGACCAGCGCCAGACAAGACCAGTAGGCCAGGGGAGAGACGGGACAGGGGAAGGAGTCAGAGGCTATGAAGGGTCTGTGCGGGCCGCCGCCGGGTAGCCGAATTCCCGGCGCCAATTCGGGTTTGAGAATGAGAGCGGAATGTACCTTTAAAAAGACGCGAGCCCTATTTCACGCTTTCCGGGCCAATCGGCTTCAAAATTGGTTCAAAAGTTCTTCAAGGCACTTTGAAAAAATTCGATAGCGTTATAATGCTTCAAAATCATTTCTAGTCTTCTGCTGGTTCTTTTATGCTGCCCTGGTCTTGTTAATATTGCTGCCCTTTTGCTGGCTCGTAGTGGCGATTGCCTTTTGTTGTCGGGCGATAGAGGATAAACGGAGGCGACCACTTCGATATGTGGCCCTTGTGGAAGGTAGGGTTCTATGCGGTATGATACGTTCGTTTAGTCGTTTTATACCTTTTCTTCGGAGGTGTTGTTCTTTTGAATGGGCTGACCAATAAGTATTTCCAGCAAATACCGGATGGCTTCAAGGCGAGTTGATTTGTTCGGGACTTAGCAGGAGAATGCATATTTTGCATAAAGTTAACAGTTTTCATGGATTTTTGCCATAAAATTCTTGAATTAAAACGTTGATATTGAAAAACCAAAAGTGCTCGGTTTCTCGTATTTCCGTGAGCTTTCGATGGCTACCCAAATCGTCAAAATAGGAAGGAATCGACTCGTTTCCCAAAATAATCGACTCCTCTGCGGCTCGCCAGAGGAGTCGATTATTTTGGGAAACCCTGTATTTGCATAGCGATTTACGGCGTTTTAGCTGTAGAAATAAAGCGTCTAAAACCGTTAAAATTTTCGAAATGGGCTGATTTTGCGCCAAAAACTTGCTGAAAATGGATAAGAATTTCCAATTTTGATTCTGTAATATCAACGTAAGCTTTCAGTCGTTTAAAAATGCTAAAAACCATATAAAATACATAAAACAACATGCTAAAAATCCCAATAACATTATCCTAATTTAGTCCGGCATTGGCTGCGCCTTTTACTGGTACTTCCTGGGCGGATTGATCCCATATGTCGCAGCCACTTTACTACTCTTGTACCGGAAAGAAAAAATCCCGGAACCAAACGATCCGGCCAACAACGAACACGAACTGAAAAGATTAGTGAATACGGAGGGCCAGGATGTGGGCCAAGCTAGGGGTGCAGCTACAGTGTCCGGACCCATCGGCGCCGCCGGAAGCCCCGGACCTGCCGAAACCTCCACCGGATCCGGTCCACGTAACTGAATCGGCGGGAACTGATTCCATAGCTCGACGCGGCTCTCAATTCTTTATAGCTTTCCCCCTCTCCACCTACGTGTTTCCCTCATTTTGAATTTTGCTCAAAACCTTTCTGTCAATAAACTTTTAAACTCCGGGTAGTTCGAACGGTCGGAATTCCAGATCATTTATTCTCACTATGTGCACCCCTGCGTACTGCCAAACCGCTTTGACCCCTTTCTTTGCGTCCCTACCTCACTTTCAACAAAAAAAAAAATTCATTATGGGCATGCCCCTACAAATTTGAGCTTTTCGTGAGATACGTTGTGGGTTTTGTGAATATTTGTTTCGTCTCCATTGTTTCCAATGTGTATTTATTATGTAATTTTATTTCTTCGGTAAATGTTTCTACTTACACCTTAAAAAAACTCGCAAAACAAAAAGGGCAAGTCGTCGCCGTGAGCTGGGGCTACAGGATCGAACAATGGTGTCGCTGAAACTGCTGGGGCTGTGCACTGTTTTTATCGATATGTCAAGATCACCTGGTAAAATCTGCCCTGCAATAACTATTGCAGGCACGTATCACCATGGTGGCCAACTAAACTACCATCAAAGTTGATAGGGCAGTTGATTGCGTGAATTGCCGCCGCTTGCGCATGCGGTCTGCGACTTCTTCAGAATCATGCACAAACTACCATGCTCATTGTTGCTCCGTGGGCTCCAGCCCGTTTCCAAACGGATTCAGAATCACAACGGCGTTCATGAGCAAGAGGAAGCTTCAATTCATCGAGCTAGGCGGACACGGAATTCGCTCCGATCCTTCAAGTCGGATTTCCGGAGTACCCAGGTGGCTTCACGGATCGTATGGACACCGGCCATGTTTGAGGCGTCTTGTTACGCAAAATATAAATGGGAGCAAAGAGTACCGAGACGTAACAGGCATTTTTTGCGGCCACGCAACCAATGGACCGAAATCTGGCTCGACTGCCTTCGTATGGGCTTGGAGCGCCATCTCTCACACTGGATTGCATGAAATCGGGTTCCCAAAAATTATTGGAAATGTTTTTTATTGAGATTATTGATTATCTTAAGTGTTTATAAAAATTTACCCAAGTGAGGTCATGATTATGTCCCCTTTCCAAAGTGCAAATCAAATCAAATCTGTAAAACCAGGGTTGAAAAGCCGCTTCGCGACTTTTCAACCCTGGCCCCGTCTTACCACCACGCTTCAACACTTTGCATAAACTCCTGAATTCCTGTGCAAAAAATGAAAAGCACCTCCTCTTCCCCATTATATATGCTTCCCCCACTTCCGGTGCATGCTAATTGATTCCTAACAAAGAGGCCGAGCGAGATTTTCACAAAACCTTAATTTTAATATCGAAAACGGGGGATTTTTGAAAATCTCATATGCGTGCAGTCGTGTCATGACCATTACGCACCTAATGACGTATAATACATGCCCTTAACTTCTTCCTTTATTGAGATACGACTGGAACATACGGACGAAAGTTGCATGCAAATGCACACACACGCACACACACACACACACAAACACTATCAACTATAATAAAAAGGTAGGGGTGTCTGTCCGTGTGAAGCCGAATTCAACTCGAAGGGGAAAGGAGCTAGAGCTTAGCTCTCTTCGGATTCGGATAGAGCGCCGTCAGAAACCCCCAAACTGATAAAAAAATTATGAAAAAGTTTTAATTTAAATTAATAAAATTAACTTTGAAAGTTTTTTCCTTAGTAAAAGGGGTGGGGGACGGAGGTTGGGGTGATTTTGGACATAGTGAGCCAGGTGGCGCGCGTTTCGTGGATGAAAATTTTCACGGAAGTCATTTCATTTCTTTTTTTCTCTCATTTCATCCGGTCGGTCGTTATTTTCGTTTTTTAAGGGTATTTCGCCTAGGGGAGGTATCTAAAGCCATCAGGGAGGTATTTAGGTAGTTTTTGAAGGGGATTTCAGCAATGGGGGATATCTGAAGCCATCAGAAGGTATTTAGGTAGTTTTTGACGGGGATTTCGGCTATGGGGGGTATTGATGGACGTGGGAAAGGATGTGGTGGAGTGGGACATGTAGGGTAGCCCGAAGGCCAGATGGTTGCAGTCGCGAAGCGACTGTAACCATCTGGTTTTTGATATATACAGGGTGGGCAAAAAAAAAAGTACAGAGTTTGGGTCAAAATAACTCGCGAACGGTAGAGAATCGAAGGTGTGTTACCATGCCAGAATGCTTAAATATGCTGGGCATGAAGATTTAACACAACTTGATTTTTTCGATTTTTGAGTACGAAACTGTACTATGGACGCTGGTTACGACCGAAAATTGTGCGTTCTTGGACGGGAGGTGGGATAATTCTGATTTTTGGCCTAAAAATAGTATAAATTTGTAGAAATGTAATGGCAAAATCTTAGAATTTATCGAGGTCAATTTTATTTTTTAAGAGCAAAACAATTCTCGCGAGTTTTCGTTATTTTTGTTCTTTGAGTCATAACTCGCTTATAACCCACTGCCTATGGCTGGTTTTTGCCAATGACCTATCCAAATATTAATCTAGGATCCACACCAGAACCCACCACAATCTATGGTATTTTTGTATTGCTTGCTAAAACGTGCCCCAGCGGGGTACTGTAGGTTTCGTTTTTCCCGCTTTTCTCCGGGCCCCTAGCTTCGATCCGGCTGAAATTTTCTGGGTTGTTAGGCAATAAGTAGGAGCACCTTCCTGCCAAATACGAGAGCGTACTATCCACAAACTTTCATGAAAAAGCCTAAAAACTGCTTTTTTAATTCCGCCACAGAATCTTGTAAATTTTTTGGTCAATTGGTCCAAAAACTGCCACTATTGGTTTTCCGAAAAGATCGAAGCGATTCCATGGCAAAAACACCACAAAAATCGCGAATTTCGGTTTTCTACAGTAACCCCCGTGGAGCGCGTTTTAGCATGCCATCATAAAATTCCATAAAGTGACGATTTTTCAATTCGAGGACCTTCTAGAGGTGATTGTAAGATAACCTGTTAAAAATTACCGATTTTGGGTCGTAAATACCAAAGTTACGAGGCCAAGTGCAAAATAGGCCAGAGAGCCGATTTTTGGTCCGAGTAGCCGGGGTCAATTTTCGAATTTTTAAAAATAAAAAAACCAGCTGGGTCTTATGGATACGATTATAGCTTTGATGTTATTATCTACGCCCGTCAAATTTGGGGGCAATCTGATTCATGATCATGGTGACTTTCGGCTCAAAATCGAAGATCACCCTATTCCAAAATCGAAGTTTAGAAATCTTCTTAAAATTTTGCGACGCGAAATTGCTTTAATCTTTGCAGAGTTTTATTCAACTGATAGCACTGAATTATTGCTCAAAATATCGCTACGACTCCACCTTCCAAAATTTTTTACGCAACCTCCAAATCGGTTTATTTCGGGTTTTGATGAATTTTCTTGGCGCCAACGGCTGGTTAAAAAAAATTCATGAATAAGGGTTTAGGATGCGCTATTTAATTAGTATCAGATAAAAATAAAACGATAATTTTCACAGCGCGACTAAATTTTATAAAATGGTGGCAAGATTCGGGAAAAAGCACGAACCAACCGTTTTGGGGGCCCTAAAAGACGCCCTTCCAAAGGAGTACGGTAGCTCGAAATTTTGTAGATGATAGATAAGCCCCAGTATTACATAGTTAAGCCAAGAAAATAGCTGAGTCCCCTTTGGCAATTTAAAAATATTTTTCTAAAGTTCGGTTTCGTGACCTCGAAAAATCCATGACCAGGGGGTCGTTGAAAAACTCGAAAATTCATCGATCTCAACAAATTCTTTAATATGTTTATGCGATTTTGTCAAGCCTGTAGGTATTCCACAACAACTGATTTTGAGGTTTTCGCCATAGTTTTTCCAATATTAAAATTTACGAAATTTCCCCATACAAAATTTCATTCCTCTGTAACTTTTCAACCAGACCCTCAAAAATTCTCAAATTTTGTAGGTATATATCTGCTGCTTATATTTACTTACTTAATAAAAATTAGATGCCAGCCACCACAGGAAACTGAGAAAAATACAAATGAAGTTTCGACGAACGCACAGTTTTCGGGTGTCATTTGTATTGATACGTCGCCAAAAATCGAAAAAATCAAGTTGTGTTATTTCTTCATGCCCAGCATATTTAAGCATTCTGGCATGGTAACGTACCTTCGATTCTCTACCGTTCGCGAGTTATTTTGACCCAAACTCTGTACTTTTTTTTGCCCACCCTGTATAGTAGGATGCTTACACATAGCCGATTTGAATGTGAAGTTGCATTCCAATGCAGAATTTTCAGAATTTTCGAGCTTGGCATTTAAAAATTGTACACAAAGGCGGCAGCGGCCGCCTCGCTCCGGCAATGCTCGGATTTTTTGTCCGATTGTGCTCGACACTGGTAGACCTTTACCCACCGTATCAAAGGCTCAAGTCTAGGAACCCCCCCAGCCGACTTTTCATTTTTTCTACCTTCCTTACTTTTATTTTTCGCTATTTTTTCGACTGATCTGCGATGTAGTCTTACTAATTAGCCTACGGCGAACATTTTGGTATACTTTAGAGCTCGCTAGCACAAACGGGGGCCGAGATACAAAAGTTGGTGCCGGCTGGGGGGGTTTCTAGACTCTTACCGTATCAAATTTTTGAAGCCACATTTTTGACAGAGCCTAATAATAAACATTTAGTGCGGCTGGCGGGGCGGAGATCCGGAAGCCCAGGTTCGTTTCGCCGCACCTTGTTGAAGTTGTCGCCACCGGTTCCCGATAACCGCATCAATTCTTCTTCAGATGACTGAAATGCGCAACACCCTCAAACCCTGCGCCAGCAATCGATCGTATGAGCCTGAGACAGCGGCGGGTCAGAAGCTCCGGCTACAAAACCCGCGAACGTACCCCGGGCCAGCTACCTATCCGTCGAGCAGCTGCTACGGCTTCCCGTCGAAGTTCAAATGCATATCGTTGCTTTTATGGGACCGGCCGAGATGCTCGAAATGGCGTATGCTGCCCCGCTTTTCAAGGTGATCTTAGTGCGCGGTGTTTCTCTAGCGAATGAGCTGTGATCTTGCTGAAAAGTCTAAAAAAGTTATGGCAAATATAAAAACTTGAAAATCGGCGTGAGCTGCTGTTTTTCGACACTCGCGCTATTTTTTCGACGTTTTAAAGACGCCATTCGAAAGAGCATCCGAAAATTTCCTAAGAGTTTTAATTTTAGTTCAAAACAATGTGATAGCAAATAGTTATGACAAAACAAGTATTAAACTTTGTTTCCATGGAGGACATCGAAGGAAAGCAAGTTTTCGATTTTTCGATATTTTTGCAAAATTTCTTTGGTGCCATTCGATAGAGCGTCGAAAAATATACCGGTCGGGTCCGGTCATACAGGTTGGTCGGCCCCAAAGACTGTCCTCCCGTCCCCCCCCCCCCCACCCGCGTAGCCGACATACCCCTCATCCATTACAGGCCTTCATCACTGCGGTTCCCAAATGTTGGGCGCAGGTCCACTTGGTGGACGCAGAGAACGAGTATTGGTAGGCTAGCTAATTTTTCCTTAAATGGCCAGTTAAGCGACATCTGGTTATCGAAGCGGTTCCCCAGCAACGACTGGACATTGGCTGTTGCTTTTCCTCCGGAATCCCGGTAGGCCAGATAGCTGCTTATTAGGGAAATGGACGGCCCAAATAAAGACACCCGCCCCTTTAACCGACCGCATATGTGGCCGATCTTGACGATTTAGATTTCTATCGGACGCTCTCCAACGAGCTGAGAAGATGTAGTATTTCCGACCTTCGAAATTTCCAAATTTTTAGCTCAATTTTCATAGTTTTTATTCAAAAGCTACATCTTTTTCAAAAAAACTGATTTGATCGGCGGCTGTTTCGGGAAATGTGGGACTTTTGAAAATGAGCGTGACCACATCTACGCAGTTCGACGAGAGCTTTCGATAGATACCTTCAGGTACACTAAAATCTCGTTCAAAAAGTCGGTGGAAAACTTTTTTGATCATTTTCTTTGGGTGTTTGACCAAAAAGTCAACGTTTCTCAAACTTTTGTAATTTTATTTAATCTTTTTTATATTAAAAACCGTAAAAGTGGTATAAATTCAAATTCTCTTACGCTCTATCGCGCGATGGCAGAAAAATTTGCTTGATGGCCAGCACAGAAGCACGGTTCAACGTTTCAACAAATCTCTTTTTCAGCGATCCAACCTGTGGGGTTTGGCTTTGGAGCCTGCAGCAGTGTGAACCGCAGCGGGCTCAAGCAGTCATTCGCTTCACTGAATCCGTACACATTCTGGCCAACAACTCGCGTGTCCGTTTGGTAAGCCTGTTTGGCGCGGCCACCTGCCGAACCTGGAAAGCGAACCTCCGTGCAAATATCATCATCATTACCGACGTGCTGCAGTTCAGAGATGGATGGTCGAACGGACAGGTCGGTAAAGCGTTTTGGTTTCTAGGCCGAATGCATAGATATATGCGGCGCCCGTGCCATGCAAGTCGATTGGGGATACGTGCGTGAAGAAGGGCTTTGGAAGAAATTTGTTGACGCGGTGAATGGATTGCCGGTGGGTTGCGGCGACGGCAAAACGTCAAAATCCCAACGGGCTGAAAGACCAGGTTTTAAAACCATTTCTGGGCAAAACGACCGGAAATATCATATTACCAGCCGCTTCCAGCGGCTTCGACGCTCAAGCAGCTGGACTTCGGCTACTCGTGCGCTCCCCCTTCGCCGAAACGCGCGCGACCTGGCTCACTGTGTCCAAAATTACCCCAACCTCCGTCCCCACCCCTTTCACTAAGGAAGAAACTTTCAAAATTAAATTTAATAGTTTAAGCGAAGACTTTTCCATAATTTTTTGATCAGTTACGGGGTTTCTGACCACGCTCTATCCGAATCCGAAGAGAGCTAAGCTCTAGCCCCTTTCCCCTTCGAGTTGAATTCGGCTTCACACGGACAGACGGACAGAGACCAAAGCAAAATTATTATAGTTGATGGCGGTCGGGATGATCGCAGTCGGGGTTATGGCTGTCGGGATAATGGCTGGAATTCGCGGGAACGCTATTGATTCTGGTACACCGGGCTATTTGCGATAGCGGCAGGAGATACCTTTTATTTTTCGCTGATCCTCCTGTTATTAAGATTTAATGGATTTTATGGCGTTTTTTTACTTTTCAATGCTAGCAAGTTACAAAAAATATTAAAAAATTCTGGTGCTATTCAAGTTCGGGGGGCAAAATTTTTTGAGGTCATTTTTGGGGCTACTTGATCAGTTTTTCGCGGCTGATCAAGCGCAATGCTTTAAGTTTTGAGATCGTGAGAACTGGACACTGGATGGCCAAGATATGGTCCCTTGAAATTTGGCTCATTTCTTAGAACTTTTCTCGAAATCCCATACATTTCTAAAAATTTGACGGACAGGTGACGAAAATAGCTGTTTTGTTTTTGGACTATCAGAGCGGATTTTGAAAAAATGTATGGGAAATTGGGAGAAGTTCTAAGAAATGGGCTAAGCTTCAAGGGGCCATCCAGTGTCCAATTTTCATGATCTCAACACCTATCGATATCTACTCCTCGAGAGCTATCGATTGGCCTTAATGATATCGCATGCAAATGGTTCTATGCAAAGATAGCTTGCTAAGACACTTTTGAGTGATTTTGTGAAGAACGTCCTTAATTTTGGAAGTCTAGGACCCTCGTACCGAAACGATTCAGTTCGAGAGCTACAAAATGACATATAGCATGTCTAGTAGAATGGAGCTATCTACGAATTTAGCCAGCCTTCCAAAATCTCGGGGACCGAACTTTCGTTCCGACCTGATATATAAGGCGCCACGTATTATAGGGCCGTACGCGGTTACGGGAAAAATCAGTTATTTTGTTAAAAAATGTCGTAACACTGATTTTCGTTCTTTCAGCAGGTCAAGGCGCTGAGCCTTCGTCTACCAGACGGGATAAACCAGCTTCCCGGAGTTACCCATGTTGAAAGTACAGACAATGAACATCTTCTACGCACTGTCCTCGGGCAAGTTTTGTCAGCCCCGGGTGTTGCACGGATGCCGTCAGAAGTTTCCCCGTCCACGGAGAAGCTTCTGATGGCGTCCGCACAACAGCCAGCCTTCCTTAGCAAATCCTGTCTTAGAGTTTTTCTTACCAGGGCTGCGGTTCGGCGTCACAGCGCCGATCCGGGGCCATTTATCATACATCAAATACCGAAACTTACAGCTGAGCGAGAGTCGTGCTACACTCCGCCCAGCACCGTGTATGAAGCCCCATCGCTGGCCGTCATCTTTTTGCGTCAAATGATTACGGTAGCTTATTAATTGCAAAACGTAGCCAAATTGTCATGTTTTCGCTTATTATACAGTCCCTAAAACTTGTTTAGCACCCAGGGCTGGAAGCGGCCTTTGCCTAAAAAAATCACAGGTTCACCAGACAGGATCCCGCACGGCTGCTGATGTTGTCATGAAATTGCGACGCCTACGTTCCACTTTTTCCAACCTCCTATGACATGTAGGAATGGCTGAACGGCGAGCGTGAGATCGACCGCATCCTCATCTTGGCCCAGGCATGGAAACGCACTTGGCCCTCGTCGTTTCGGAGCACGGGTATGCTGGAAAGAAGTATTTTGAATGCTACGGTCGCTATTTCAGGGTTGCCCTATCTTGTGGCAGATTTGGCTGACGGGTTGCCGGGTTGCTTCAAGATTTGCGCCAGGTACTTGGCAGTGGCCCTGCTCACCGAAATTACGATTTGTTTTTGCAGCACGTGGCTGATCCGGCGCAACGAGACGGTAAATACAACCCGGCCGCATAGAACCCACCATTCTAGAGCCGTGACGGGCTTGTGATCAGCGTGCAGACGAGTCTTTTCGCGCTGTGCCGTTGTGACTATCGGGAGAGACGGTACGGTATGACGGACGGTACTTTACCCTCCGCAGCCGGAAGTTTCAGAATTTTTTTTATATTTCCGCTATCTTGTCAGGTTTTTGGCTAAGCCATTCGATAGAGCATTAAAAAATATACTAAACGTTTTGAATTACAGCCCAAAATAATGTAGAATCAAAAAGTTACCTGGGTGCGCAATGCGCGGTGCGCAAAGTTTTTTTGGTGGACCCTTGCCCAAGATGGTCGATTTTCGAAATTTTCGAAATTTTGAGCTACGGGTTTGTGAGATAGCCCATTCGAAAGAGTACGTTTTTACCCCGGAAAATGTCTTACTTTCCACCCAAAAGTATCTTACGGAATTTTTAGAACGTTTTAAAGTAAGCGATTTGTGGCATTTCCTACTATATATAAAAAAATAGTGTTTGTGTGGATCGACTTGAAATTACGAACAGAGCTGTGCAAGGGAATTTAAAATGTTCACAGAAACTTGCACCCCGATCGGCACAGTAGTTTTCGAGTTATAGCAAAAATAAACTTTATTTTACGTTTTTAACCTTGATTTCGCCGGAATTGAGTCTTGGAATGTATCGCAAAAATGAAGCGCCGACCCTTTTTTACCTCAGAAAATTTTTTATTTCGTAAAATTCGTCTTGGAAATAGGTCGTTTAAGTAATTTTAACAAGGTGTTATCATCCCCGATGTTAAGAAGAATGAGGGATTTAGGACCAAAATTGATGTTAATTGATGCAAAGTCCAAAAAGATAGCCGAAAAAATGAAGCAAAAGTGTTTAAAAAACAGTATTTTTGGTATAACTCGGAAACTACTGCACCGATCGGGCTGAAAGTTTCTGTGAACATTCTAAATTCCCTTTCACGGCTCTGTTCCAAATTTCAGGTCGATCAGATTTGAAATGGCGAAATGCCAGCGTGACCTTTTTTATTGGGACACCCTGTATTTGCATGCAACTTCCGTGAGTATGTACCGCACCTACAGCCTCAGGGGAATGTTTTTAAGGGTCGTATGATACGTCATTAGGTGCGTAATGGCGCCGAGATGAGTGCACACACATAAAAGTTTGGAAAAATTATTGTTTTCGCTATTAAAATTGAGTTTTTGTAAAGATATCGAGAAACCTCTATGTTAGGAGGCAATTTGAATGCGCCGGAAGTGGGTAAGCCTATATAAGGGCGCAGAAGGGTTCTTTGATTTTTTGCGATCAAGGTCCTGGAAGAATATGCATATTTTTGACTACCATGTGCTTTAGACGGGGCCAGGGTTGAAAAGCCGCGAAGCGGTTTTTCAACCCTGGTTGGGTATTAAAAACGCTTGTAACTTTTTAATCTGAGGGGTTCCGCAACTTTTGAAAACGGATTCGGAATCAGCAAAAAATTCTGCACAAGATGTGCTATCTCACGTACGGAATTTCCACTTCGACCAAAAGAGGGTTACAGTCAGAGTTTTATTTACAACTCAAAATAGCAAGAATGTATAAAAGAGTTGTAACAAAACGAAGAACATTTCCTCCGCACAGTTCCCCACCCCCGAAATAGTAAAGTTCCTTAGTCTATTTCCATATGTTTTAAAAACGTTAAAATAAGGTATAAAACGCAATTTTAGCAAAAAGCTGATAAGCGTGTAGTAATCTACGCCCACAAATACCCCTGACCAGGGTTGGTCACACTGGCCCCTAATTGGATCCGGTCCGGTCCGAAATTTCCATCCGGACCGGATCCCTCGGTCCGCGGCGGACCGAGGGATTTTGATTGCTTTGCCCAAGGCCCGTGAAGCGGGTTTTGGGCGATGGTTACCGAATAAAAACAAATAATAAAGAAAATCAACCCTCCTTGTTTTCTCGCCTTTTCGCGAGCTTTCGATAGATACCTAAATCGTAAAAATCGGACTCGACTGAGGTGACTTGTTTAGAGTTGGACTGGGTTTTTTTGGGACATCCTGTAGTAGGACGGCAATAAACTTTTGGGAACTTCCTGCTGGGTGGTAAAGGAAATCTTACCAAAGAACGCGTATGTCTAACATACCGCTTTACGGATTGCACGCTAACGGGGTGGGGCCTCTGAAGCCCTGAAGTCTTCTGAGCATTTCTTTGTAGGGAGCGGAGTTTTGAAGAAAGTCTGCTGCACTCCAAGGCCTACGCTACGCTCCTAGAAGCACACGAGAACCTGTGGGGGAAAGGATATGGTAGATGCGACGAGGTCGGAGGTTTTGTTCTCCGTCGGTCTCTCTCTCTCTCTCTCTCTCTCTCTCTTGCTTTCTTTCTTGACACACTCTCCCGATCCTGACGTTGCTCAAAAGTGTCTTTCAGTATATTCTAAACAAGAGAATGCATTGGAAAGGAAGGCGCGCAATTACCTCCACGAATATGGTGCTTTGCCGCGCCGGGTCGCCGTCTGCGATTTCGTAGGAACTCCGCCCCACCAGCAAAATCAGTCGTTCGTTAGACCATCTGCGCGTCGCTGTGCTTCGACTATGATTGGGTAAGGCTTTACGGAAATTGGCGGCATACGGGAATTGCTGCGGTGTAGCGCCCGGCTACCCCTTACAACAACATCCTATAGCCTAACCCGCCGGTTTATTGTCATTCTTTAGGACTGGTTTCGCACCCAGAAGCGCGTCTGGAGATTGCTCGAATCGTACAGGACCGGAGAAGCCCATAATTTCTTTGGCTGGGACGATTAAGGAGACGACGAGATAGATGACGATGACGAGGGACGAGATAGAGGGAACAATCCGGATCTTTTTCCGCCCGCTTATTGGCTACGTTTTCATGTAAATTTGCTTTCCTGTGCCGTTTTTATAGAGAATAAAGCATTACATGTGGTTCATCCGAGAAAGATACTTGGGCTATCATTAGATCTCAGTCTCTCTCTCGCTCTCTCTCTTTCTCTCTCTCACTCTGTCTCTCTGCTCCCTCTGTCCCTCCATCTCTCTGGCTCTCTCGCTCTCTGTCGCTCGCGCTCTCTCTCGCTCTCTCGTTCTCTCTCTCTCTCTCTCTCCTCTCTCTCTCTCTCTCTCTCTTTCTCTCCAGCTAATCGTGTTTTGCATCAGAATGAATTTTTCGAGTCCAAAAGATCACCAGCCATTTCCAGTGCTCCCTGGAAAGACCGAAAATGACGGGCGAATGACAAATTCTGGCCTCCCACCTCTATAAAGATAAGGGACCATTAAAAATCAGGTGCATATAGGGCGTGCAGACAAAATTGTCTGGGCTCCAGAACGCTATGCTACGAATTATTTCCTTCTTGGCTCTATTCCGGGCTGGTCTGGCAGCTTATTATGTTGTTGCGCCGGCTGGTACGTTTCTAAAACCTGGACAAATTGAAATATGACGATATTAAACTGCAAAAATATAGTTAAAGGCGCGAGAATTGACCCCTGCCCTTGACTAGCTCTCGACAGCTACACTACTGTCCAAAATATATTTAATTTCATTTTGAAAGACGCTTTAGCGGCGCAGCAAAACGCCCCGCATTACGCGTGAGTTGGAGCCGCGCGTAGCTGTCGAGATCTAGTCGATAGTTGCGCCGATTTTCGCGATTGTCGGTAATCTTATCACGGCGTTTTGCGCGTTGCGTACGGCGTTACATGTCGCGCTGCGTGCCGCGTTGCGTCTCGCATGGTGTGTAGCTCGGTTAGACACGCTGCGTATCGCATTGCGATTTGCGTTGTCTGTCGCGTCGCGTATAGTGTAGCATATAGCGTTGCGTATCACGAAACCTATTGCGCTGCGTATCGCGTTGCGTAGGTATCGATTCCTCCACTTCCTAATCACTTTAATTTAGGAAATTTCTCCACCACCGAAGCCTACTGCCAATCGATGGGGCTGCACCTGGTCTCCATCCACAATGTTCTTGACAACACGGCTGCACAAGTTTTTGGAGAATGTAAAATTAGGATTCGAATCAAAACTACTATTAATTACAGCCAAATACATCCCAAATTTCTGGACCGGGATGAGCGGAACGTCTGGAAAATACTTTAGCTGGACCGACGGGAGCGCTTTGGATTATTTCAATTGGGCTCCGGGTTGGTTTTTACTAGCGGATTCGCTTTCATAATTTCGAAATTTCGTGATGTCGAAAATCCATAATGTCGAAAGTTGATAATGACCAGACTTCATAATGTCGAAATTCATAATTACCAAAATTTTAGGATGGTGTAATTTAATAACACCGACAGTTCAGAATGTCGGGATTTCCGAATGTCGAAAATTCAAGATTCGCGTCCTGTTCTGTTAGCGGGGGGAAGGGGTTTAGCGGGGAAACTATTTTTTTTTGTGATCCTACACAAAATATAAAACATTTTCGTAACATTTTAGTAAATTTTTGCATTTAAAATCCACATAAAATATAGTTTCGACAATTTTTGGGTTTTGGTCAAAGTCTATGAAAAATAACCAAATTTTCAGAATTTCAACGATTTTAGAGTTTTTTGGCGATCAGAAACTTAATGGCCTTTTTACGGGAGTTGCTTAAGAAATTTCGGCATCAGAATACCTGGCTTTTTAGGCTAAAACTCTATTTATCTTAGGCTACCCGACATACGACCAGTGCGTGGTGGAAGGATCTGACGGTTTATGGAAAACAACAAGTTGCGGTGCGACCTATTTTGGGATCTGCTTGAAAGCCGAGCCCAAGTGTGATTTTGGGTGGACACAGTTGGCCGAGACCAGTCAGTGCTATTTGGTGGGTTCAGTCGTACCTTACCTTTTTTACCAACTTTGCGTGAACGCTTGCACGCGTCGCGCTTCGCGTGGCCTATCACGTTGCCTCTCGCGCTGCGTTTATCATCGCTCTCTGTCGCTCTCTCCCTCTCCCGATCTCTCCCTCTCCCTATCTCGCTCATTCTCTCTCATTCTCTCTCGCTCACTCGCTCTCTCCCTCTCTGGCACTCTCTCTCGCTCTTGCTCCCTCTTTCGCTCTCGCTGACTCTTCAATTCTCTCATTCCAGCCCGGCCAAGCCGCTACGCATGACGACGCCCTCGCCGCGTGCCGGAAGATGTACGCCAGGCTGACGTCGATCCACACCAAGTCGGAGAATGACTTCATTATGGGTATCCGAAAGATTTCGATCTGATTTTTTACATTTTTAGCTCTAGCCCCGCCGTCCCCCGTCCAGCAGCAGTGCAATCCGGGGATGCCGTACGGAATTTGGACTGGAGGTTCGTTAAAGGCACCGGCAAGGCAGGACTATGGATTTTGTCTAAAGATGAAATCAATAAGAGGCTTGAGAAAAAAAATCATTGTTTTTAGGTATGGCGATGAACGGGTACGATTCGTGGGCAGATGGGACCGCATTTTCTTATCCGAATCTTTATGGAAATGGAGATCCGTCGAGCGGTGCGATTTACGTAAGTTGTGATCTAAAGAAAATTATTTGCTATCGGAATGTCGAAAATCATAAGGTTCAATTTCATAATCCCGAATTTCCTAGTGTCGAAATTTCAATATCTCGACATTTTGCGTAGGATCTGGGTTTCTTTCGAGAGATTTGCTTATGAAAACCTCGACATTCTGTGACGTCGACATTATCAATTTTGAAAGTATTCGTTTCGGAATTTTGAAAGTAACCTGAAAACGCCAATTTTTAGCTAGCAGCCGAGTCAGGATGCCCGGATTTCGGGAAATGGCGTGTGACCCCCTCGAAAAACCTGACTTTGAGCTATGTCTGCAAGAAAAACCCAATGTGAACATGTATTCAAATGGAATAAATTATGAATTTTCTAATGGTGAATCCAATAGCTATTTAAATGACAGGGTGTGTAGCTTGCAATCCAAGTCTCTAGTTTATTTCCCTAGTTTTCATAAGAGCACATTATTCGATCAGTGGTACCCCGAGGGCAAGCGTTAGCAGATCCCGGGTCAGACCCCCTTCTCCCATCCTGGAGTTGTGCGCTCTCCCAACGTCCCCTTCCCCGTCCCCACTCGCCCCCCACCTGGCCCACCTCCCCACCGGAAATACACACCACTCCCCTCATCTACATCGCTTCTGGCCCCTGGCTTAGATCAATTTGTAGTTTATGTTCTTATCGGCTTAATCTCCGATACGTACACTATTGTGTACAACGAGATTAGCATATTTTTGGAAATGGTTCGGTTAGCAGAAGCTTGCTTCTCGCCAAACAGCGTCGTCCCGGCATTGCACATGCCGTCGGGATCGGCGCACACCCCCTAGTGGGGTGAACAATCTCAATATACCAAATAGAAATGGAATTCAGTATCGTAGAAATCGTTACTGTGAAATTAATAGCACGATACTTATTGCAGGACAACGTGAAAAAGCGATGGCCCCGTGGTCGTGCTGTAAATTTAAAGTTCCTCTTAAATTCACAATTCTAAAGCTTGCCCAATATTGCACAACTTCCCAAACGTCCCAAGCGTGGGCGTTTGTGCCGTATCATAAAAAAGATGGCAGAAACACCCACAGCCCCACAATGACAAAGTCGGGAAGTATGGATGAGTGTTAAAATGAGATAAGCCCCCGATAAGCCATCCAGGGTTCTGTATAAATTTATGAGTCGGCTACTGGTCTGGGGTGTCGCTTTTCCTGTGAATTAATGGGTTCTGGGATGCTGCCGATTTTGCTAGTTTCTATATGTTGTCGGGGTTTCAGCGAAATACCTCCCCGTGCCGTTGAGTAAGTTAATAAATACAACATTCTTCGAAGAGTCGCTGCTAGTTTGCCTCAAACTGTCTTTCCATAAAGAATCTTTGCTAGCAGTCCATCTACCAATTCCTCAAATCGTCTGTGCTAGCATGCCTTCCCCGTAATTCTTGCAGGAACTTTCGCGAGCCTTGGATTTTCAAAAGCGCCTCAGCTAGCCTGCCTCCTGCCCGTATTTCTAAGGGATCTCTGCTAGTATGCCTGATATTCGGAAACCCCAAATAATCTCTGCTAGCCTGCCCTAAGCTTGGATTTCGCCAAAGAGTAGCTGCCAACCTGTCTTAGGACTGGATTTCCAGAAGAATCTCCGCTAGCAGCTCGCCCGCGTTTTCCTAAAATAGTGACTGCTAGCATGCCCTCACAATCATTCCTCAACAAATGTCTGCTAGCCTGCCCTTTTCTCAGATTTCCCACAGCATCTCCTAACCTTGGAGATTTCCCTGCTCCGGTTACCTCAAGGTAACCCGGCTAGCATGCCCGATGCTTGGATTCCGCAAAGGATTGCTGCTAGCCTGCCTTATGCCTGGCGATCCCAAAGAATCGCTGCTAGCATTCCCCACTTAAACTTAGGGTTTGATAGCAATCCAGATTCCGTCTCCAAATGCAAATTTCGACCTTTCAGACAATTTCTACGGTGCCGAGGTTTACTGTCAATCGTATGGGGCGCATTTGGTGTCGATTCACAACCTATTCGACAATAATCAAGTCGAGGCTTTCATGAATCAACAGGGGTATCCGGATGCTTTTACCGGATTGAGAAGGGGAGCGGATGGAAGATGGACATATACCGATGGGACACCATCTATTTACGTCAACTGGGCTGCTTGTGGGTTTCAGAATTTGTAGTATGAAAACGATAGATTTTTCTTAATTTGCAAATGTCGAAATTCTTAATGTTGAGGTGTCAAAATGCCGACATTTCATAAGGTCGAATTTTCAGAATTTCGAATAATATTTATGTAAATTTAATGTTCTAATTTAGTCCAACCCTCATCCGACAACTGCACGACAATTGGCATCGGTGGATTATGGTATTCAGTGCCATGTGAACAAATCCAAACGGCTATCTGCTATATCCCAGATGCGCCTACCGTAGGGCCACCCACTCTGGCGCCAACAAGTAAGTCTAAAGTACTGAAAAAATAACTAGGTCAAAGTATAGCCGGAGGGCGCGTTTTAGCAGATACAGGGATCAGACCCCCTCCGACCCCCGATCTGTGCGCACTCTGAGTGTCCCCTTTCCCATCGAGACTCGCCCCCCACCTGGCCCACCTCCCCACCTGAAATACACACCCCTCCCCTCCTCCACATCGCTTCTGGCCCCTGGCTTAGATCAATTTGTAGTTTATGTTCTTATCGGCTTATAATCTCCGATACGTACACTATTGTGTACAACGAGATTAACATATTTTTGGAAATGGTTCGGTTAGCAGAAGCTTGCTTCTCGCCAAACAGCGTCGTCCCGGCATTGCACGTGCCGTCGGGAACGGCGCACACCCCGAGAGGGGTGACCAATATGAAGCAATAAAAAAAAATCAATGCATAGATAGTCCCTACAAATAGGCACAACAGCGGACGGTCGCCTTGGTAGAGACGACGAATTACGCCTAGTATGTTCGGTATTCTCGAAAGGTACTGCCGTCTGGGGATGAATTTCGGCATTATGAAATTCGGCATTCTGATCTCTAGTGATTCTCTAGTTTTTTATCCGCAGATTCTAGGCCACAGAATACTTGCACAAAATTAGCGTACGCTTCTAAGAGGCTACATGGATCGCTAACTGCGTATGAGATTCGGACAGGCTATATCCAGATATTTTTAAGGCACCGCCCGTGAATAATTCTTAAACACAGCGTGCAGCGTGTGTCAAATCCTGGACCTCAAGGATTCCCGAATCACGCGGATGATTCACGGGATGCAAAAATACACAATATAGGTTAAATCTATTCATAGACTACTAGCGACGCTCCTTTGGTGTAAGGTGTAGCCTCTATCTAGGCAGATTGGTAGTGCTTTGTTTTCGATCGTGTTGGATTTTTTTTAGATTGCATTGAGATTGTTCACCCCCCTCTTGGGGGTGTGCGCCGATCCCGACGGCATGTGCAATGCCGGGACGAGAAGCAAGCTTCTGCTAACCGAACCATTTCCAAAAATATGTTAATCTCGTTGTACACAATAGTGTACGTATCGGAGATTAAGCCGATAAGAACATTTACTAAACAATTGATCATAGCCAAAGGCCAGAAGCGATGTAGCTGGAGTGAGCAGTGTGTATTTTCGGTGGGGAAGTGGGCCAGGTGGGGGGCGAGTGGGGACGGGGAAGTGGGCATTGGGAGAGCGCACAACTATTGGTCGGGAGGGGAGGTCTGGCCCCGGGAACTTTTGACGGACCTGGCATTATCTATTTTGTGATTCTGTATATTTCGATTGTTAGAACTTCAAACCTTGCAAATAGATTAATCCCGTGTTTTCAGTGGGCCCAATTTCCTATCAATGCCCGACCGGCTGGAGCTACTTTGCGACTAGTGGAGCGTGTTATTGGGTGTGTTTTCGACGGGTTACGGTATGAAAAGCTTCTTTTAGGTTGGATCCAGCAATACTTTGGATGCGGCTAGGACTACCTGTAAACAGGTCGGCTCGGACTTGGTGTCAATTCATAGCAGCGAGGAGAATGGATTCGTTTTGGGTATGTTTCTCTCTATCTCTCTCGCCCTCTCTCTCTCTCGCTCTCTTCACTCTCTCCCTCTCTCTCTCTCCCTCTCTCTCTCTCTCTCTCTCTCTCTCTCTCTCTCTCTCTCTCTCTCTCTCCCCTCTCTCTCTCTCTCTCTCTCTCTCTAACGAAACCTGCAGGCCTCGCCTTCCGCTACACGCAAAACTGCACGAAGGGCAGCCCTTGGTGGTACTCGGTCTGGACTGGAGGTACGGTACTTCTAAAAACTAACTTTGATTTTCAATTTGAATCTAGCAAACCAAAGCTGTTTTTAGGAGTAGCCTCAAATGGATACAATTATTGGTCTGATGGGACCCCGTTCACCTACTCGAATTTCTACGGTCATGGCGATCCAACGAGTGGAGCGATCTATGTGAGTTAGAGAGAGAGAGAGAGAGAGAGAGAAAGAGAGAGACGAGAGCGACAGTTCAATTTTCAGCTAATCACGCAAAGCGGCTGCACCGATTTTTCGCAATGGCGCATCACCCCTTCGCAGACGGTGTCGCTGACCAACTTCGTCTGCAAAAAGTGGCCCTCCTATCGGCTGGATTAGCTTCAAAGCTAGAAACGGAATAAATGTGAGCATCAGATTATCTCCTGCATTCCGACAACCGTATGCCGCTTGAAATGAAGCTATAAGCTAAAAGAGTATAATCCGAGGGCAAGCGTTAGCAGATCCCGGGTCAGACCCCCTTCTCCCATCCTGGAGTTATGCGCTCTCCCAACGTCCCCTTCCCCAGCGCGACTCGCCCCCCACCTGGCCCACCTCCCCACCGGAAATACACACCCCTCCCCTCAACTACATCGCTTCTGGCCCCTGGCTATGATCAATTGTTAGTTACTGTTCTTATCGGCTTAATCTCCGATACGTACACTATTGTGTACAACGAGATTAACATATTTTTGGAAATGGTTCGGTTAGCAGAAGCTTGCTTCTCGCCAAACAGCGTCGTCCCGGCATTGCACATGCCGTCGGGATCGGCGCACACCCGCAAATGGGGTGAACAATCTGAAATACAAAA
This sequence comes from Mesorhabditis sp. LJ9110, assembly GCA_038088335.1. Taxonomy (NCBI): domain Eukaryota; kingdom Metazoa; phylum Nematoda; class Chromadorea; order Rhabditida; family Rhabditidae; genus Mesorhabditis; species Mesorhabditis sp. LJ9110. The sequence goes on from JBBGBA010000278.1 coordinate 42,586, forward strand.
TACAAGCAAAACCCTGATTATTGAACTCGTTATAGTAAAATCCACGTTGCCTAGTAGTATGCAAAGTGAAAAATCACAATCATGTCAGAAAATCGCCAAATATCATACAACAGAGAATTGGGGGCGGCTTAAAATGTGCTAGAATAGCATAAGTTGATCATGTGGACCTCGTCTGCACACACTTAATTTTCTACGTATTCGACATACGTATGGCCTTCCGCGTCTCGTCTTTTGAGCCCGTTATCGGGACCCAAAATACAACAGCTCTTTCTCTCTCTCTCCCCCTCTCATTCGCTCTCTCTCTCTCTCTCTCTCTCTCTATTTCCCGTTCTCTCTCCCTCTCTCTCGCTCTCGCTCTCTTTTTCTCTTTACCTCTCCCTCTATCTCTATCTCTCTCTCTCTCTCTCTCTCTCTCTCTCTCTCTCTCTCTCTCTCTCTCTCTCTCTGCAGCTTCTTCCGGGGCCATTTCGAGTGGGTGGTGGTGGGCAACGTGACGAATCTGGAAAAACTCCGATGGGTTCCTAATGACAAATCCAAGCAGCCGGAGATAATGGTGATAACGGGAGCATTATAAGTTTACGACTGGGGGCCACAGGTTGCCCATTTCCAGCGTCTTTACCCTTCCAAACGACGTATTTCTGGGGATGCTCTCGCTTCTGGTGGCTTCGCTCCTTGTAGCTGGGGCTTCAGCGAGTTATCTGCCGGTACCGTTGAGTAAGTTAAGGAAAAAAATCATAGTTTTCTCAAACGATCTTTGCTGGTCTGCCCGTAAAAAGCCGGAAATCATTTTCTTACTAGCTTAGCTCTGAATTTCATAAAATGCGCCCTGCTTATCCTCTCTGATCATAGAGAAAATCATATGTTGGTTTTTCGGTAGGATTCCGCGAGGATCTCTGCTAATTTGCCTCCAGGATTCCCAAAGAATCATTGTTAGCTTGCCTGTTAGATTCCCGCAAAATTCTTGGGGGCCCATTCTGCCTCCATGATTCCTCCAGAATCTCTGTTAGCCTCTTCCGAAATTCTTAAACAATCTCTGCTAGCTTGTAAATCCAAAGCCTATTTGCTAATCTAGCCTACCGGATTTTTCGAACGATCTCTACTAGCCTGCCCCTCAATTTCTCAAAGAACCTCTGATAGCCTGCCCCGCTGATTTATGAAACGAGCTCTTCTAGCTTGCTTTACAATTTTCCCTAAAAGACCTTGCAAGCCTCCCGCCCATGTTTCCGCGAAGGTTTCTGCCAACGTTATTTCGTTTCCATTAAAAAATCCCTGCCAGCCTGCTTTCAAATCCTCAAACGATCTTTGCTAGTTCACCTGTTAATTCCTCCAAGAATCTTTGTTATCTTAGGCCTCAAAGGTCTTTGCTAGCATGCTCGGTGCCGCTTGGCGGGTTTGGCGCAGTTGATAGAGAGTCTGGCTAATATTGGGAAATTCTGTGTTCGCTTCTCCAGCACGCGTTTTTTGCGAACAGAAAGGTCTACAAAGCGTACCTCTTTCTACCCGTATACCACCATTCATAACCCCAATTTTTAGATACCTTCGCCGCTGCCGAGCGATATTGCCAATCCTATGGAGGGCATCTGGCCTCTATCCACAGTGGATTTGACAACCAGGGCGTTACTTCCTTCGTGAATCAACAGGGCTATCCGGCGGCTTTTATTGGGTTGCAGCGACAGCCGAGTGGACAGTGGACATATACCGATGGGACTACCAATAATTATGTTAATTGGGCTCTAAGTAAGTCTGACCAATATCTATCGCATTTTCATCTCGTTTCTCTCACTCGCTCTCTCTCTCTCTCTCTCTCTCTCCTCGCTCTCTCCTCTCCCTCTCTCTCTCTCTTTTCTCGCATCTGTTTCTCTCTCTCTCTCTCGCTCTCTCTACCTCCCTGCCCCTCTTTCGCTTTCTCTCGCTCGCTATAGCCCTATTTTCCAGACAATCCTACTAACGAAAACTGTGTCACGGTCGGCACTGACGGCTTCTGGTATTCGGTCGGCTGTGATGATATCGACACCGCTGTTTGCTACATCGCGGATATTCCTACCGTTCCGACCATGCCTACGATGATGCCAACAAGTAAGGCAGTTGAAAGATACTATACATTGAAGTAAGTTTTTCATTCAGTTAGTAGTTTCTGTTGCCAAACGTAGTTTTAGGGCTTGCATTAATGGTAATGAAATACAAAACAGATTGCTTGATCAGAGTATACCCCAGGGGCACATTTTAGCAGATCACCTGGGTCAGACCACCCCTCCTACCCATTGGTTGTGCGCTCTCCCGATGTCCCCTCTTCTCCCCGACTCGCCCCCACCTGGGCCACTTCCCCACCGGAAATACACACCCCTCCCCTCTTCTACATCGCTTCTGGCCCCTGGCTTAGATCAATTTGTAGTATCTGTTCTTATCGGTTCAGTACGAAAAGCACTTGATCTTAACGGGGAGACCTCAATCAGCAGTTTTTGGTTTATCGCCAGAACGGTTGATTTGAGACAGACTACCGAGCCAAATCGGACCACTCGATCAGCGTCTCTTCAAATGCCCGACGACGACGACGAGGACGACGACAGCCTGCGGATTCCGGACGGCGACGATTACGTGCCGCCCGTCGACTCGTCCTCCTCGGACGGGGGCCGTGACGGAGCTCCGGAAGACCAGGACGAGGAGGACGACTACACGTGCCGCGACGAGCCCGACTACTACTTCATCGCCACGCCTACCGACACATACGTATGCCGACTGTGCGCCACCGGCCCGTCGTACAAGGTGCAAGGCGGACTGACCCGACATCTGAAGTCCATCCACAACCTCGCCGTCAAGTTCCGATGTGCGATATGTCGTACCAAGTTCGACACCGTCAAGGCGACCAAGGCTCATCAACAAAACACGGCCAGATGCAACACCGGTGCTCCTGCTCCTGCTCCACGTGCACCACGGAGACCTCGCGTCGTCGTACGTCGGCCCGCGACACCACCTCCAAGACGTCATCAGGACAGCGGCTCGACACCTTCGCCACGCCTGCCAATTCGCCTCAACGTCCAGCTGCCGCGCCTCACTCTCCACCGCCACAACGCCAGCGCACACCATCCCCGGCTGCCCCACCTCAACCCGCAAATGAGGGCGCCAACAAGGATTGGAGTCTACGATTCCAAGGTGTTGCACATGCTGGTGCACTAGATATGCTGGTGGACGAGTTGACGGCCGCCGTCATCAAGAAGTGCGCAACTGAAAGACCGCCTCGACAACAACGTCGACAAGTCAAGCCGGATGCTCCGCCTCGCCAGCCACGCCCTCAACAACGACGGCCGCGCCAGGGACAAGATCCGCCCCCACGGTACGACCCGAAGGCTGCGTCCCGAATCCAGAAGCTCTACCGCAAGTGCCGTCCACGCGCCTTCAAAGAAATAACAGAAGAAACATCGCCCTTCTGTCAAATCCCGGCAGCCGAACTACAGCGACACTTTGAAGCCGTCTTCGGACCCGAACATGAGCGAGACCTTCCGGACCAAGCGCAACTACCGCCACCAGTCCCCGCCCTTGATCCACTACCCGACGAGCAGGACAACCCATTCAAGGACGACTACAGCAATGCTGAAGTATGGGACCGTCTACGCTTCGCCAAGAATACAGCTCCGGGACCGGATGGGACACGGTACGCCTTCTGGAAGAAGTTCGACCCCGGCGCCCGCATCCTGACCGCCATGATGAACGCCGTCCGTCGAGTCAAGCACATCCCCAAGGCTTGGAATGAGTCAAGAACCATCCTGCTCCACAAAAAAGGCACCAAGGACGACGTGACAAACGGGAGACCCATCAGCCTCTCCAACACGGCCGCCAAGCTCTACGCGTCAGTGATGGCGAAACGACTCGGGCGATGGGCCATCCTCCACCAACGGATCTCTTCCGAACAGAAGGGATTCATGCCAGTCGACGGATGTGCCGAACACAACTTCTTGCTCCAGGCCATCATCGTTGAAGCACGCCGTGACAAGAGGATCGACAGCAGGGCCTCCATCTCCTGGCTCGACCTCTCCAATGCCTTCGGATCCGTGCCACATCCGACGCTGTTTCGATGTATGAAGTACGCCGGACTGAATGACGATGCGATCGACGAAGTGCGTCGACTGTACAAGCACTCCACGACGACGATCAGAAGCGCGACGGGACCCACGGCTGCAATCCCAATCCAATCCGGAGTCAAGCAGGGATGTCCCCTCTCGCCGATCATCTTCAACTTGGCCCTCGAACCACTCATCCGCGCCGTCGCCCACCTCGGAGTCGGTTTCCCCATCGAAGGACGTCAAGTTGGAGTGCTCGCCTACGCCGACGACCTGGCCGTCATCACCAAGGACCCGCAAGATCTGCACCATGCCCTCGACGTCATCACCAGAAGTTGCTTCTGGCTCGGCCTGAAGTTTAACGCGAGGAAGTGCGCCATTTTGGTCATCGACGGTTAAAGGAACGAGGCCCTCAAGACGCAATTCCGAATCCAGGGTTCTCCCATGGCCACCCTGGACAAGGAAGATCACTACGAACACCTGGGCGTCCCCACCGGCTACTATTACGGCAAGTCGGCGGAGACGACGATCAACAAATACAGGACCTCGACAAGATCAACGACTCCCTGCTGGCTCCATGGCAAAAGGCTGATGCAGTGCGGACGTTCATCCTGCCCTGCATTGGCTTCCATCTCAAGAACGGCGAAGTGGAGAAGAAGAAGGTACTCATCCCGTTCGACAAGAAGCTGAAGAAATACGCCAAGTCGTGGCTGAACCTCCCTCGCGTGCAAGCCCTGAACTTCTGTACTTGCCCAACTCGATGGGCGGGCTCGGCTTGATCGAAACCAAGACGCTGGCCGACATCATGCAACTCGTCCATGCCGTGCAGCTCCTCGACTCACCCGACCTCGGCGCAATGTCTGCAGAACTCGTCACCAAGGCCGCCAAGATCAAGCTGAGAAGACCACCGACAGAGCAAGAGACCGCCCAATACCTGAACCAAAAGAAGGACGGTGACTTCTTCACAAACTCTTCGGATGCCAAGAACGTATGGTCAAGACTTCGGCTTGCCACGGGACGACTTCGCGACTCCGACAAGCTCGACATCGAATGGAGATGGGATGAAGACGAAGGACGGGTTCGACTACACGTTCAAGGCGAGGGCGTCAACAAGAAGAACTGTGAGCGAGCCCTCAAGAAGGCCGCCCAAGAAGCACAACTCGCCAGCCTGACTGCAAAGAAGAGCCAAGGCAAAACGTACCAAGTAACGAGCCGCCAACCAGCGTCCAATTACTTCATGCGAGATGGTCGGTTCGTACGCTTCGCCGACTGGCGGTTCGTCCACCGAGCTCGCCTCGACCTCCTCGCGCTCAACGGCTGCAACCGCTCCAGAGGGCACGTCGACAAGCGCTGCCGCAAGTGTGGCTACGCCCTGGAAAGCGTAGCTCACACCCTCAACCACTGCCACGCCCATTCACACGCCATCCAACTTCGCCACAACGCCGTGCTGGATCGACTGATGAACGCCTACAAGCCGCTCGACGACGACAAGATCTACGTCAACCAGAAGATCCCCGGCACAGATGGACAACTACGGCCCGACTACACGATCATCAACGATCGCCTCAAGACCGTCACCATCATCGATGTGACGATGCCGTTCGAGAATGGAGATGTGTCGATCTTCGAAGATGCACGTCGCGAGAAGCAGCGCAAGTACCTGCCACTCCTCGACAAGTACTCCACCGACGGCTACGACACGTTCCTGGGCGCATGGATGGTCGGACCACTCGGAGGATGGGACGCGGCCAACAACGACATCCAAAGAAGGCTGAAGATCTCGGTCAAGTATGGGCAGCTGATGCGTCTCTTGATGGTCGCCGACTCGATTCGCTGGAGCAGGGACATCTACGTGGAGCACGTGACGGGCCAGCGTCAATACAAGCTCGACGACCCCCAATAAAGTACCAAAAGCGATACTCATTTTCTAACTCTGTGAATTGTAATGCTCTTAATGTGCCCCCAACTCATTCTGATATCTCACAACCTGTGAATTCGAATTTCTCAAATTTGATTGTAACTCTCCCAAATTGACGCTTAACCGTCAATCATGAATGCATTTTAATCGCGCCTGTGAACTTGTGTATTTCCGGCCCTCGGGCCGAGCATGTACTGAATAAAATTAATCTGTTCTTATCGGCTTAATCTCCGATACGTACACTATTGTGTACAACGAGAGAGAGAGAAAAGAGAAGAGAGGAGAGCGAGAGAGAGAGAGAGAGCGACAGTTCCATTTTAAGCTAATCACCCAAAGCGGCTGCACCGATTTTTCGCAATGGCGCATCACCCCTTCGCAGACGGTGTCGCTGACCAACTTCGTCTGCAAAAAGTGGCCCTCCTATCGGCTGGATTAGCTTCAAAGCTAGAAACGAAATAAATGTGGGCATCAGAGATCTACTGCATTCCGACAACCGTATGCCGCTTGAAATGAAGCTATAAGCTAAAGAGTATACTCCGAGGGCAATCGTTAGCAGATCCCGGGTCAGACCCCCTTCTCCCATCCTGGAGTTGTGCCCTCTCCCAACGTCCCCTTCCCCGCTCCGACTCGCCGCCCACCTGGCCCACCTCCCCACCGGAAATACACACCCTTCCCCTCCTCCACATCGCTTCTGGCCCCTGGCTTAGATCAATTTGTAGTTTATGTTCTTATCGGCTTAATCTCCGATACGTACACTATTGTGTACAACGAGATTAACATATTTTTGGAAATGGTTCGGTTAGCAGAAGCTTGCTTCTCGCCAAACAGCGTCGTCCCGGCATTGCACATGCCGTCGGGATCGGCGCACACCCCCATGAGGGGTGTACAATCTGAAATATAAAACATAAATAGTTTCGGTAATGTAGAAAGGATTTATAAATCCATTAAAACCCAAGCCCGAAAAACCGCCAGATCTGCCTTGCCGGTCCTTATAAAATTCTGTCTAACTCAAACATTTCCAGGAGGCCCACCCACCTATCAATGCGCGCCCGGCTGGAGCTACTTTGCGACTAGTGCAGCGTGTTATTGGGTACATTTCGGAAGGATTACGGTATGAACAGTGTATTTTAGGTCGGCTCTAGCAATACGGTAGACGCGGCCCGAACCACCTGCACCCAGATGGGGGCCGACCTGACGTCGATCCACAGCGCCGAGGAGAATGGATTCGTTTTGGGTAGGGAGTTTCTTGCTCTCTCTCTCTCTCTCTCTCTCTCTCTCTCTCTCTCTCCCTCTCTCTCTCCCTCCTTCTCTAAATCCACCCATTTAGGTCTGGCCTTCCGCTACACTCAAACCTGCACCCAGGCCAGCCCCTGGTACTACTCGGTCTGGACTGGAGGTATTGGAATTTGCTTACTTGTTCCACTTTTCTCAGATCAAAAAAACCGAAAAATGATTTAGGTATTGTCGCTAATGGATACAATTATTGGTCGGATGGCACCCCATTCACCTACGCTAATTTCTACGGCCATGGCGATCCGGTGAACGGAGCGATTTATGTAAGTCAGAAAAAGAGAGAGAGAGAGAGAGAGAGAGCAAGACTATCACTAACTAAGCATATTGAAATTTCAGCTGGTTACCGAAAGCGGATGCTCCGATTTCTCCCTCTGGCGCGTGACCGGCTCGAAGACGGCGTCACTGACGAACTTCGTCTGCAAGAAGTACATTGGGAATTAAACTCCAGAAAGATGAGAAGATGATGGGAATAAACGGGATAATTTTGCATCGGAAAATTAGTTGTCCACAGAGGAATAAAATTCATAAAAGTATAAAAAGCAAGGCTATAATGGCGAAAAATTCGAGCAAGATTTGAAAACTCTCTCTCTCTCTCGCTCTCTCTCTCCGTTGGTTTTTTTACCCAAAGCACCAACCCAATTTTGTGATCAGTGTCGAACCGAAGCTGATCACAGCCCAAAATCCAAATCACTGGCGCTTCCGGAAAAATTCGTGAGATGATTGAGCAAAATATCTGAAGGGGTAAAACCTGCTTGAACTGGACGCAGCCTACACGGACCATCGAACCAGGCTAGGCGGCACAGATAAGCCAATCCAATATAAATTCGGGGAAGGGAGAAGAGATTGCTGCTTTTTGAAAAGCCTTGAAACGTACTGACGATGCTGCTTTTATCCCTGGTGTCAATTTTCTTTACTTTTGCATCGGCCAAGTATCTTCCGGTGCCAAAAAGTGAGTAAGTGCAGTCCGGAAAAGGTTGTACTTAAGTTCCCCCAAAACTTGCGTTGCTCGGCGTAGATTAGGTTTCAATTAGACGCTTTCCAGTCGCCTCGCGCCAGTTAAAGAAATTCTCATTAATAAAATACAAAAAAGCACAAAAAACTTGCTAGCAAACACGCGTTTTTGGTAGCTGGAGGCAAACATTTCTAAATTCCGAACCTCAAACGCAGCTTTTTGAAATATAGGTTCAAAAATCGTTTGTCAAAAAGGATCATTTCAAAAAGCGACCACGAGAGCGACAATTTTCGCACTTCTCAGCCCCTTAAAACCTGTGGGACCACTAATGCTTCAGGTAACTACAACGCCGCCGAAGCATTTTGCCAAATCAACGGAGGGCATTTGGCTTCGCTTCACAACGCTTTTGACAACCGGCCGTTACGGCATTTGGTTCAACAAGGATATTCTGCCGCTTTTTTGGGTTGAACGACAACCGAGTGGAAAAGGTATATTCTATAAAATATTTATTCTCAACACAAGGTTCACAAAGTCAACTCTTACAGTGTGAGGAATCAGGTGTAAATAGAGTGGTGGAGAGGATAGATAAATAAGGGGAAAATTATGATTAATTGTAAATATTATGAAGATGTGAAAGAGGGGGAATGGAATAGAAGAGTAGAATGACGAGAACACCATTACATAGATAGGAGATTGATAAGTCGGGAAAGAGATTTTTAAAGACTTTAGACGGAATATAATGGCAGTTTGGGGACAAGAATTTAAGGGAGCATCTACGCGAGAGGAGAAGAAAGCTTTTGACAGAGGTTTTTTGAGCAAGTATAGGGCTGATTTTGGTTTTAGTTTTAGGACCACGGGTTCTAGAGGGGCAGCATTAAAGAAAGTATTTTCAGACATATGAGAAGGAATCTTGTGAAAGAGAAAAAAAAAGAAAGTCCGCGGTTCTCCTATGGTTCAATGGTTCGAGATTGGATTGAGTACATGCCGAACAATAGGAGACCTACGCGACCGGTAGCATACACGTCGAGCGAAGTCTTGCTGAATTGTTTCTAGAGCAGAAATTTGGAATTTTGCCATGAAAAATTTTTTTTAAATATAAAAAGAGCAGCGAACTGCTTTATTTGTCACCTCTACCACATTTGGCGAGCAGCTGAAGTCATCGCATAGCAAGACACCCAGGGCACAAAATTAGCGAATAGATGTTCTTCGAATTTCTTCTGCGATAGTGTAGTTTGCGAAATAGAAAAAGCCGATTGGTCCCCGCTATTCGCCGGTTTATTTCTTCAAAGGAGGCACGGAGGAAATCTCTTAGCCTGTGGGGAGGGGAATGGGCCGATGGTGACTAAGCAAAATATAGAAATCGATTGACTGATGAACGCTGAAAGGCTCAGCGATGGTCGGCGATTCAATGAGCCCAGGAAGAAAATCGTAATGGTTGAATAATAGAAGGGCATTTAGACTAGAGATATTAGGGTAGAGCAAGCAGGAATTAATAAGTAGCGTATGGAGCGAATGGGACGTAGAAGTAGCTGGATTAAGTTGAATTTTTGATTGGGCGAACTGTCCATGGGGATGGTTCCGTGCCCTGAGGATATTGGCGACGAGTAACTTTGCAGTTTCTCACTGTCCAGATCGCTCGCTTCTCTTGGTTGTTTTTGTCGATGGCTTCTTTCCAGGCCTGCTTGTACAAGAGCGTGTCGGAAGGTGAGTAGTTCGGGCGAGCCTGGAGTCCCGACGAGCGGTTTTTCGGGTATTGACCGTTTTCAGGAAATTCTGTGCCTCCGTCTGATTCTCGAAGCAGCAATGACGGACGGGGTGCGTTGGAAGTTGGGAGTCTTGCGCCCTAGACGAAAACCTTTGTGGGCGTGGATTGTCCAGAGATTTGGACAACGGCATCCTTATCGGGCGTATCACCCTCAGGCATTCCTCGTATGAATACTTGACGTTCATATTCTGAAGAAGCCTGTCCGTCCCGAATGACTTGCTTGAACATGGCGGTCAAAGGGATGGTTGGGAGATTGGAAGCAACCTTCGAAGCGTAGGTAGTTTGAGGGGAAGGACGCTTTTGAGTTCAGTGACCGTCGTTTGAAGAGTGAGGACCGTTTGGTTTAGCATAGCAATTTGCTGGTTCATTGAAGCAACCAGCCCATGAAGTTCTTGAATAGTTTGGCCTTGCTCTCGGAGTTTTGTAATAAGAATCAATGCCGTCATGAATTGGTGAAATCTGATGGCTCTGCCGGGAATTATTTTAATTGGGCAATCTGTAGGTTTCTCTTTCTTTCTCTCTCTCTCTCTCGCTCTCTCTCCCGCTCTCTCTCCTCTCTCTCGCTCTCTCTCCCGCTCTCCCTCTATTTTAGTCCAATGTTTTAGTCAACCCAAATACTGACCACTGCGCAACGGTCGGTTCGGACGGATACTGGTATTCCGTCAGCTGTACGAACAACCTGGTGGCTGTTTGCTATATTCCGGACCCACCTACCGTAGGTAGCGTACCCCACCGCCCACTACCGTAGGCCAGGAACACGGCGGCGACTACAAACCGTCCCATCGCCAATGGCTGTTCGAGAGAGTGGAGCTACTATTCCGTCACTGGAGTTTGCTATTGGATGAGAGAGAACAAGAGTGAGAGAGAGAGCTAATATCATAGCTTGGAGCCGCCAGAACGATTGATGGAGCTGTATCCATTTGCCAACAGTTGAATTCGAATCTGGTTTCGATCCACAGCGCCGAGGAGAATGGATTTGTGATGGGTGAGAACACAAAGATGTTCTTTCGTTTTTTAATTATGTATTCAGCGGTCCTTTAATTTAAAAATGTTGATTGCAAATAGCAAATTTTAGGCCTCGCCTTCCGCTACACGACAAATTGCACGCAGGGCAACCCGTGGTACTACACGATGTGGACCGGAAGTACGAGGAGAGAGAGAGGGGGGGGGGGGGAAGAGAAAGAGAGAGAAAGAGAGAAAGCGAGAAAGATTGATTTTAGGAACTATCAGTGATGGGTACAACTCCTGGTCGGATGGGACGCCGTTCAACTACCTGAATTTTTATGACGGCGATCACCAGACCAATGGAGCCATTTACGTAGGTTATTTGGATCATCTTTAAAAATATGGAACTCTTAGACGAGGTAGAGTCGCATTCGTAATAATAAAAATTAAAGAGTAATCGGGTTCCAAATTATGTAAGTCAGCTCTAATTCCAGATGGTGACAGAAAGCGGATGCTCTGATTTTGCCCAATGGCGAGCCACCCCGCTGAAGACGGCCATGCTGACGAACTTTGTGTGCAAAAAGTTTCCAGTTTAATTCGGAATCACGATTTTAAAGGAAATAAAGTATTAAGTAACGCCGTTTGGTCACGCAATGGAATGTTACGTAACCCATCCTGCTCACCCCAAAATGATTTGCATTTCCCGATATGTGAACATAGGGAGGTTGGTACCAGTCCCGTCGTGGTCAGCGCTACAATCGATAACCATTTCTGTTTGTCTGTCCCTCTCATCCCTTTTTGGGGAACGATACGGACGAGTCAATGGCTGGCACAAGAACGGTCCTTTCTTGCAGAAATTGCCTACTATTCAGAACGTAATTTTTATGTGTGCCCGCGCAAGACACAACAAGCGTTTCCGATACCTATTTTGCTTATATTCTCCTTTTTATTTGACTTTTATTTTATTTTATTTTGACCCTGCTCATTACTCCTAAAAATTTCCGCTTGATCGGAAATCAGGTGGCCAATGCCAAAGGCGGACCAGGTTTAGGATACTCGGTACGGGGCCAAAAAAAAATCATGATTAGCCGCGCGTTTTTAGGCATCGCTCTGCTATCGATACTAAAAGAAAGTAGCGATTCTGTCACTTTTAAGCTCCTATACTTCCGCTTTTTGGGATTTATTGCAAAAACCATTACCCACCTAAGCGGCACCAAATTACCGGCGTTCCTCCCGTATTCTCTCGTAGCCCCACGGGGTAGTGGGCGGATGGGGGGATGACTGTTTGTCGAGTAAGAAGTGTGTTTGCTTTGGTACACGGGACCCCTTACCTAGGGGTCAACTAACGGCTTTTGGTTCGACCCAGATGACTCGTCCCTTTTTTGGCATATGGATCAATTTTTCATCTGTATTTTAATGTCCTTAATTCTCTTCCTGCCTTCGTTCAGATTTTAGCACGCTAAATAATCCCTTCTGTCCTTTTGTTTCGTATCTCGCGTTATCCTTAAAACTCGCTCAGATACTTGCCTCTTTTCTGGCATTTTCTCGGCTTGGTAATCACTAAGCCATGATCTTTACGGTCTTTCAGTTTTAATACGTTAAAATCCATTTTTAGCTTGGCAATGACTAAACCAGCTACCCCAAAAAGGAACTCCGAAAAGGAGGAGCCGCTCAAGAAAGCTGCCCCGAAAATTAGCAAGGTAACAGCGAGCGAGCGAGAGAGAGAGAGAGAGAGAGAGAGAGAGAGAGAGAGAGAGAGAGAGAAAGAGAGGGAGGGAGGGAGAAAGAGAGAAAGTGCGAGTACGTTAGAGAGATAAAAATGTCAACCATTTCCAGCAATCCGACGACTCCAAGCAGTTGATCAGCGTCAAAGGAGTGCTGATTTCGCTCGTATTTTCGTTTGTATTCGCCTGTGCCGGAACGTACTTATTCGCCAAGCCGCTGATCGAACCCGTCGGTTATAGGTCAGCTATAGAAAAATAAGGCGAGAGAGCGTAAGGGAGAGAGAAAGAGAGAGAGATAGAGAGAGGGAGAGAGGGAGAGAGAGAGAGAGAGAGAGAGAGAGAGAGAGAGAAAGAGAAATCAAGCCTGTAAATTTCAGCCTTCCTCCTGTCCCTCCATTTGAAGGCGCCCTAAAGCAAAATGATGTTCTCGCCAAAGCGGAGCGGCTGCTGCTCGACCAGGTATGCAAAAAACAAAATTAGAAAGCCATATTTTTCAGTTAATTCTAGCTTGGTTTTTAAAGACCAAAGCTTGGTTGATTTGCGGTTTTACATAAACGATTAAAACTATTAGGTATTTCCAACCAATTTTCCAGATCTACGGCCCCGAATCTCTGGCCATTCACCCGGTTTCGGGCCGGCTTTGGGCCAGCATGAAAACTGGGCTGATTTGTGAGATTGCGTTGGATGGGGATACGGTAGTTTTTGCAAGAAAGCATTATTGAACAAGATTTTAGCCCGAAATCAAGCGTGCGGTTTCCCTAACGAATTTCACTGATTGCGATGGGTCATATACGTAAGTAGTACTGTTTTGTAGCTCTCACGCGCTATCTCGCTTTGTCTCTTACATTCTCCCTCTCTCTTCTCTCTCTCTCTCTCTCTCTCTCTCTCTCTTTCATGCAAATTTTTCTCTAGCACGGCTTCTCGCTGCGGCCGCCCCCTCGGACTACGCATCACTCCAAAGGGCGAACTGCTCGTAGCCGATGCTTACCTGGGGCTCTTTTTGATCGATTTGGATCGAGGTATATCTACTATTAATGCCAAAACACAGCGGGAATTGTTTAGAAAAGGTATCGAACCTATTCGCTAGTGGCTCCGAGGTCAACAACGACTTGAAAAATCCGACCCGCTACCTCAACGACTTGGACGTGCTTCCGGATGGAAGGATCGTGATGTCAGGTAAGAGAGAGAGAGAGAGAGAGAGAGAGAGAGATGAGAAAGATTAAGGGAGAGATAATGAGAAAGATATCGCCTTTTAATCCACCTTTTAGAAAGCAGCCACCGCTTCGACGATCGCGACTTCTTACTCGATCTGTTTGAGCATCGGCCGAATGGAAGGTTGAGTAAACTTAACTTTAAACATTAAGAAATTCAGAATTCTCACCTTCAAGCCAGCAACCGGAGAGCTGAAGGCCCTTGCTAAAAACCTATATTTCCCTAATGGGATTCAAGTCTATGGTAATGATGTTATTTACTCGGAAATGGGCATGGCCAGGATACAGAGGTATGTGTAAGCGTCATGTTTGTCGAGGATTACATTATGGAACGATTTAAACGAAATCATAAGCGCTAAAATTCGACCCTTGTCGTCGCCTTGGACTAGCCAGAGTAGCACACTCTGTTTAGAATAAAAATTTAAAGCTCAAGCTGAATTTTAACCGTAACAACCTTGGGTGTATTTAGAATAAACTACAAGACGCTGGAGACCGAAACGATTGTCGACAATCTGCCCGGATACCCTGATAACCTCAGAATGGACAAGCTTGGACAGCTTCTCGTCCCGATTCCAACAATCCGTGACTCGTTTGATGCTTGGCTGGCCGAGCGCCCCGGATTGAGGGCTTTTATCACTACGGTAAGCATGGTGTAAATCTTTCAGAACCCAAAAACACGCTACTTGAACCCCCAATTTTTGAAACACCACGAATATTGCGATTTTCGAGGGTGATAACGGCATCTAGGAAATTGGGGAGAGCTCTCGGGTGAAAGAGAGAGAGCGAAAGAAAGAGTAAGATAGATAGAGAGACAGAGAAAGAGAGGGACGAGACAGAGAGAGAGAGAGAGAGAGAGAGAGAGAGAGAGAGAGAGAGAGAAGATCAGACACGCGACGCACGGACACACGTTTAGCCAGTACCGCTAGCAGCTTACCTTGTAAGGTACGGTGCCAGCAAGCTTTGCCCGCTATGTCCTAACCCCCTTTTCCAGGTGCTCTCCCCTCGCGCGCTTGCCTTTGTCGCCGAGTACTTCACTACTCCGTACGGTCTCGTGCTACGCGTCGATCCTCTGACCGGTCGAATTATCGAGTCTTACCATGACCCGAAGGGCGAGACCATGCCGTCAATCTCAATGGCACTTGAGACGACGGATGGCAGACTCTATCTCGGATCGGACACGAATTATTTCCTGGGAAGACTGGAGAACAAGTATCTCTTCAAGAAGAACTTGTTTTAACCGTATTTTCGTAACTTTTAATGCTAATATTGTGATCTCCGGCCGTGGCTGTACAAAATAATAAAGTGCTGACGTAGAAAGTCGTCCAATTACACAAAAATTTAATGAAATTAGACAAATCATCGAAATAAATGAGTTTCAGGGTTTTCATGTGGTAACAGGTTAAAGACACAAAATCATAAGCCTTAAAAAATAGAGCTTTTTGCAACACTATTTATCGTCATAAAGGATTTTGGAAAACGTATTAGCGACTACAGTTAGGTCTAAGTTACGCCCGTCCTACCCCTTTTTTTTGGGCTTGCGGCCAGCCAGGCACCCTCAAAACGCGGTTGCCATGGTGATGCGGCCACACCACAGCTGGTTGTCGCGGGCCCAACACCCTAATTTTTGGCTATTATTACGATCCTCCACGCAGATTGAAACTCTAAGTATCGAAAATGTCGTATCGCGAATTAAGGAGTAAGTTATGTTCTCCATTTCTTAGCTATTGCTCTTGCTAGACCTCTGCGAAATGTGCCGGATCGCCGGCTTTCCGAGGCCCATTTCTATCGACTCATTTCGGGAACCGAATTTTCCACTTGTCGCTGAATTATTGGAATGGATCGTGTTACGGTAAGCTACAAACTTTCAGTAGTTTTTAATAGATTTTAAAACACGATTTAAAGCAAATCAACCAAAAAAAACACAAAAAAAATAGCATTTTTCAGTTTTGAACCAAACGCGTTGATGTCGACAAAGTGCAGCACTGAGCAGGAGAGGGCAAGTATCCTAATAAACTTCATTGCTATTTTTTCTAGGTAATCTTCATTAAAAGCGCGGTTCTGCTGCTAATTCAAAATGCGAGAATCAAGCTCAACCCAAAGAAGCTGTACATGGTAAGAAATCGTGATTTCTGGATTTTAGACTTTTTGGAGCGCCGTCTTTTGGCCCTATCAAATTGTTATTTTTGAATAGACTATGCCATTTAACAGTTAAAATTGTGCATTTCAGGCCGATGGACACGCCGTCCAGGAACTCGTGCACCCCTTGAAAATTCTCTCCTTGGCGGATAGAGGGAGCACGAGTGACGCTCATGCTGTCACCATACCAGTGATACGTACGAAATTGGCCACCAAGGTCTCGGATTTATCCGTTACTCTCTCGTACCTTTAAAAAGGGACAATGAAAAAGTGTTTTTCTCTTTCCTGCTTCTTCCTGAAACGTTTTACGGTCGCCTCGCGGTCCAGGCCAGTGGAATTACATGACGTGTACGCGGAATTCCAAGAATCTTGATCTGGTCTCCAGACGATTTCGAGTCCTTATTACGCCTTTACACTCCAATATACGTAATTCCAGCTCCAAGAGGTCCGTCAATGCGCCTCGCTTGCCGCCCAGCTACCCCAAACCGGGTCGGCGTTGAGCTCGTTGCTTGAGAAGGAGCTGCACTACCGGGTAAGAAATTCTAGTAGCTTAGATCCTAAAAACCAGCTGTCATTCCGCCTTTAAAAAGCGCTAGCAGCAGAAAAACCGAGCACGATCCGCTAGACCTCGATAGCTAAGCGAAATCCCAAAAAACGCGTGAGAACCCTAGGAAATGCCAGGTATTAGGACGATAGAACCAGCGTCTTTTGGAGCTTCACGTAGCCGTCGAGACCTAGTCTATATAAGGCTTCGATTCGCACACTTCCTAGCACCTTTAAGGACGCAAAATAGCTAAATTTTTAGGCCGACCGTAGCCGTGCTCTATCCCGTGCCCTCCCACCGTCAGAAGCCGAGAAAGCGCTACGAAATGCTACCACAGCGCTTTCGACATTGGCCACCCAAACGGAGGATAAACTCAACAACGTTACCTCTGATGAAAAGGCGCTTGACGAGAAAATTGAGAGAAAACGCAGGGAGTACGAGCAGATGCAGAAGCGGCTGGCTAAATTGCAGGTAAATTTTCGGGGGATAGCTAGTAGAGACCATTGCGGAATCGATTAAAATCCCATTCCAGTCATTCCGCCCTCAATACATGGACGAGTACGAAAAGTACGAGACGAAACTGAAGCAATTGTATGACATCTACGTACTCAAATTCCGAAACTTATCGTATCTACAACTGCAGATGGTGGAGATGGAGAGGGCAGACAGGCAGAGACAAGCCGAGACTGAGACTAATATGCGACAGGTTAGTCATGTTTCAGTCAATTTGATGCAGCTAGAAGGGGCAAGCCAGCAGAGGTTATTTAGGATATAAGGCTGCCACGGCGGGGAGGCAAGCAGAGACCATTTGGGAACCCGAAAACACAATAAAGGCCAAAAATCTGAGCGTCAGACAGCAGGCCTGGGAATTTGGCGGGCCGGCCCGGGCCGGCCGGCCGCCGCCGGCCGGGCCAGGGCCAGATTTCGGGATTTTAGCTGGGGCCGGCCCGGGCCGGCCGTCAAATATGGAGGGCGGCTGGCGGCCCGCCACCTTGCCAATAAGTTATATTGAGTTTAAATGAGGTAATTTAATTACATTATAAGTTTTCCTTATTGATATTCAACTTCAATCATCTGTTTAAACAGTTAAAAGTAAAAAAATCCGAGTTTTGGCTTAACTTGATTTATCAGGAAAACGACCCGGGTTCGATCCCGGCCGAGGTCAATCTTTTGCTTTTTGCTTTTTTTGGCCGGAAATGTTCAGAAATGCTGGGAATATGCCTTGTTAGCCTTATTAAGTGTATTAGCGTTGAAACTACACGTGGGCGTCAAAGAAATTGAACTCCACTAAGTAAAACAGACTTTTTTCTATTGAACTAAAGATGTACTGGTTGTATGCTGCTTTATGAATAAATTCTCGTTACATACTATACCTAAATCGGTTGTGCAACATAGACGATTAACAAACTTAATCTAACACGTTTTGTGACTCCGGAAAAATTAAAGGATGGTATATACTGGTTTGATAAAATGTACCAAATGGGCCGGCCCGGGCCGGCCCGGGCCGCGGGCCGAAAAATTGGCTGCGGGCCGGCCGGCCGGGCCGGGCCGAGAAAAATGGGCTGGCGGGCCGGCCCGGGCCGGCCCGGGCCGGCCCATTCCCAGGCCTGTCAGACAGGCTCCCATGGAGGATACTCAAACGAGCAGAGAATCTTTGGGAATCCGAAAAACCGATAAAAAGCCAAAAAGTTCTGGGCGTATGGCAGGCTAGCAGAGATTCTTAGGAAATGGCGACAGTTTAGGCCGGGCAAGCTAGCAGAGATTTTGAAGATATAGAACGCGCTCAAAACTTCTAGCCCAGCGTGCCCAAGTTTCCAAAGCGTCGGACAAGCTAGGAATGATTCTTTAGGACCCCGGCCTCGCTGAACCGGGGCAGGCTAGCACAGATCATTGAAAATTCAATCCAAATACTTTATCGCTGGGCAAGCCAGCAAAGATTCTTTAGGACCCCGGCCTCGCTGGCCCGGAGCAGGCTAGCAAAGATCTTTTAGGAAACAAGCGCCGATACGCATGTCTTTTAGGTCGTCGAAAAGATGCGCACCGACAACGCGAACCAGGCCCCGCCCATTGACGTCTCCGAGCTGGACGACGAGCCGGAAGCGATGCGACCGACTGGAGGTTGGGGATAAAACACAACCTTTTAATAGATGGATTCTTCTTAGACAAAGCTGATTGATTATGCTAGAAAAAATCCATAACGCTGATTCTTAGGAGCTCGCCGCATCTACGGTAACATGATGGGTGTCGGTTTCTCGGATGAGGAAGAGGACAGTGATGATGACGTGGATGTTAGCGATGGAGATGAGGAAATTGACCATGGAAGGTAAGGAATTCCTTTTCAACTCCAAGCCATTTGTATGTTTTTTAAATTATAGCAAACCTTACACCCACTATATAAAATTATTAGTGCTTCTAAATTTATTATTTTTAGAGCAATGAAAGACCGAATTCCGGCCGCTGGCCGTTCTCGAAAACCGGTGCAGCATTTGGAGGTAACGTTTTTAGCTCGTATAATTTTATTAAATCTAAATAATCGATTTTTGCCGACTATGCCGCTAATTTTCTAATTATTTTTAGCTCGAAGACGTTGAGGATGAAATGGCGCCGCGGGAAGGAGATAGTGGCGATGATTTTTGATGAAAAATGCAATCTATTTCAACGTTTCCTACCCGATTCTGGTACACTGTAAATTTCGTGTTTTTTTGCCATAAAAATTGTAGTTTCGATCGATTAAACCCATTTATTTGCAAACAAAAACTTTGGCACTTTCTTAAATACACAAAAAACCCGTTGCCAATTCCTAGAGACCATAAATACAGACTACAAAAGCATTAATGGAGGAAAATTAGCAGAAAAATTCAGCCTAACCTGCAAAAAAAGCAAGAATAATTCGAATAAAGCAAATCTGGCATCAATTTTAATTAGGGTGAAAACACATTTAAAAACAATCCTAAGCTTCATTAAAAAGAAACTAGCTTATTTCCCGTTCTTAATAGCTTACAAACTACAAAAAAAGCATTAATTAGGCGTTGAAAGAGCCCAAAATGAAGCCTCACTTGCAAAAAAAAAATACAAAAATAGCGTCGGTTTCATAAAGCCATTCTAGAATTATTTTTAGACTAAATACAATAGGATTTTATCGATCCTTCGGCAGCGGCCAATATTGTCGAATCGTCGAGTTGAGCCCCATCTGAACAGCCGCATCAATGGGTCGCTCGATGATCGGAATCGTGGCCAAGGGGATGGCACAGGCGATGGACTTCTTGGCCCAGTTGTTCATCTTCCGATTCTTGGACAGTAGATGGAGGGACCCCTTGGAGACTTGGCGCAAGAAGATGCCCGGGATGATCAGGTTGCTCAGCAGCTGCCACATGGCCGTGTCGAGGATCAGGCGAGCACGCGTGCTCCGGGCGTCAAGCACCTTTTTGTCCTGAAACTGGGTCAAATAGCGTGGCTTACATCAATCAAAACTTTTAAATTTGAAACGTATGTGTTTCATTCGTTTCAAAAGTTTTTTATGAGATTTTTGGGTCGCAAAATCATCTACAACAAAGCTTTATACCCGTGTTTAATGGAAAACGCTAACTGCTTTAAATTTCATTTAATTGACGCTCAAAATGAAGCAGCCGAAACCTATTACTGTAATTTCAGGCTTTACCACTTCAAAATACCTAAAACAGCATAGCTCGATTTTCGCTACTGAAAATGCCAAAATTCTTTTCAGTTTAGCAACTGCGAATGCGTAAAATAGACGCATAATCACCTATTTTTAGCTGCAGAATTGCATTAAAAAGGTAATAATCGTAAAACCCTACTTTCAAATGCGCCCTCATCCTCCTCGGCTCATCCATGGCCATCGCGCCGACGTACGAGGCCGGGGTCACGTAGCCCATCGCGAACAGCCAGCGCGGCAGGATCGGGCACAGCGATTCGGCTATCTGAAAGTCATTCTTAAATTTTAAAAAAAGCGGCTTTCTACTATTATTAAAACCCAGCTCAATTAGGAGTATGAAAATGTCATGTTTACTATAATTTTTCGAGAAATAAAGCTAAAAATACCTGACTAATATATCCCAGCTTTCGAAGCGGCGTCTCGCGGTACCAATCCAGCGCTTCTAGATCGCGAACGACGAGGTGAAACGAATCCGCGCCGGCCATATCCTGAAAAGGGTAAAATTTCTAGGTGAAAACTGAATTTTTGTTTTTGAAAGTGAAGAACTTCGATAAACACAATAATTTCTTTTATTTTCTACACATCTGTTCCAATATTTCCTGTTTATTATGTTTACACCAAAGGGAGATCTTGGAACCCGGGTTCGAAGTTCGCTGACCCATCCCGGGGGCCGTTATTGTGCCGCCGTAATTTGTTTGCGGGCAAAAACCCGGAAAATGGGATTCGGCGCCGGAAATGGCATAATTTTGCGGATTGCAAAAAGGCTGGGGTTCAGATACGGAACTAATTTTATTACAACCAATTTAATATTAAAAAGTTAGACAAACAACTAGACATGCCTAACTTTTTAGTTTGCAAACCGCAGGGGCGACGCTGCGCTCCTATCGACGCTGAGGGCGGTTTTCAAGCGCGTAACGGAATCTGGACCAATCAAAAAACGCAGCGAAAACGCTAAAAAATAGTCGTATTTGAGCAAATCAAATGAATCTGTTTTAACAATTGAAAAAGAAAATGACGAGAAGCTTGTTCAAGCCCGAGTGAAAATCCAAGGTTCGGGTGAAATTGGGCTTTTCAGAAGTTATGTTTAATTTTTATGCTTCAGAAGCTTCTGATATCGCATTTTTAAATGCCTTCAAGGCAAAAAATCTAGATATTTAAAATGATACAGAGGATATAAGAGATACAGAGGGCTACACTCGAACTTACGGAAAAATATTTCCTTATTAGAGGGCCGTAACGTTGTTAGGATCCGGTTTTAAAAATCAAGTATGCTGTTCGAAGCAGCTATCCGAGATCTATCCCTGAAAAACAGCTAGAGGCGCAGTTAGCACTCTTATCAATTATAGAATTTTATAGTTTTGTTTCGGTTGATCGCACAGTTTTTTTCGTATAACTTTGCTAGAGTCTACCAAATTTGCGTATTAAAGATCACATCGCAAATCCGTATTTTTCGGCCTGGAATTTTATACATTGAATTCTGGGGTCTGGGACCGAGGCCAATTGCACCAATGTGCACACACACACATCGGATGCTGAAGAAGCGGCGCAATTCTCTCACGGGTAAGGTGGGCCCCCGTCCAAATTCAGCCGTTATTTTAGTGTTTAAATAATGAAAAAAGCGATGAATCGTAGCTATGAATGGGCCAAAAGCGTACCATTGGCTGTAAGCGACACCGTTCTGCTGCTGCAACGACGATTTTGGGGCGTGATTTTATGGTTTATATAGGTCGATCCTTAGAAGGTGTTCGGAGTATCGCAGCGGAACAAATTTTATGCCATTCGGACTCTTTCGGATTTATTATCTGTCCGAAAATGGCTATTAACGCAATAGTAATTATTTAAATGGCGGTTTTGATAAAACTCAACTATATTTCAGTGTAAAAATTATCTAAAAATCCTATAAAATTCTGGAATTTTTATAAAATTTTACAGTTTAAGAATGTTTTACTAAATATTTGTACGATTAGTGATGAAAAGCAGGTTCGCCGTCTTTAGTAAACTAAGTTAACCATCTAACAACGAATTTTTTTTTATTTTTGTTGCAAAATCGGCCTTTTTGCGCTAATTCGTTATTATTTAAGCTTGGGTCGTAAAAAGTTGTAAGGTTTTACGTTTAGCAATAGTCAAAAACGCGCAGAAACATCTCCTCTATTGATATTGTATAAAACAAATTAAATTTTAAAGAAAGACTTGAACTTTTGACCTGCGATGCGATTTGCGGACAATAAATCACAAAATGCTGTCCTGTAGGTGAGAAAATGCTTTTTTCCGCACTAGATCCTCCTTTTCTCACAATTAGCGGGCAAGTTTCAACCGCGTTTTTTTGCATTGGCGTGAGAAGTGTTACATTTTTGGCGCACGTACCCGGCACAGGGAGGAAATTTGACGCATGTTTTTAGGGATGTTTTTGTTGGCATGCCTTGTATCGGTTACTTCTGAGGTTTTAGAATGCTTCCAGACCATCAAGGGATTCGTAGTTTTTTACTTTTTAAAGGAACGGGCAATTTTACTATAGATTTTATTGGATAGATTTTTTAGACAATCTCATTTTTCTTGGATTTTTGATTCCTGAAATATTTTTTCTTTTTTGCATCCAATTCGTGGATTTTCGTTCTTCTGCTCTAGAAACGCGAGCAAAGACCTGCAGCCCGGAAGCCGTTTCGGGCCGTCGATCCGCTCGCCGACATGTAGCCAATTGGCAATTACAGTAAGGCGATAACGGCGAGAAATTGGCGCCCGGGTCGACCCCCCGACGGAATGTGATTTGTCTAATGATATTGGGCACAGGTTTTTGTGCGGGCTGTGACATTGCAATGTCGAAAATCGTCGATCCCTTCTGAATGAGTCGGATCTAGACGTGCAGAAAACGCAAAAAAAATATTCTAAGCCTTTTTAAGGGGGCAGGGAAGCGCCAAATTCGACCGTCTTTCCCGCTAGATCTAGACAATTACGTGCTACTCCGAATTACTTATCGATCCTAAATCTATAGCGTTTCAAAGGCGGACGTTTCATTTCAGGGAATACGGGAAACGCAGCAATTGCTGAATTTTCACCCCTTTTAAAGGGATTAGTAAGTTCCGAAAATACCCCTTCCATCAAATAGGTCAGCAACTTACGCGAGGCACAAAATTACACGTTTTATACCATTTTCTGTCACGAAAAGGGGGCCGTTTTTGCGGGAATTTTGCGTGAAAATCGTCATTTGGCATGCCGCGTAGCTGTCTAGACCTAGTCAAGCAGTCAAGCTCAGAAGTCGATTCCCGCACTTCCCAGCCCCTTGAAAAGTTCAAAGCGGATCTTTCTAGTTTTTTGAACTTTGGCGTTGACTGGAGTGCCGCGTACCTGTCGGGACCTAATCGGAGATGGGGTCGATTTTTGGGCTTCGGAGTCTTTTCGTTATTGAATAGCAAGCTTTTGAATGTTGCGCTGAACATAGTCTCTGAAAATACATTATTTTTGTCCCATTCCGATAAGCTTTTCTGGGTATTTCTGCAATTGCCATGGGAATGTTTGAAACTCGCGTGCCTTGATCTTTCCTGGTTTCCGTTCGTACCACCGAAAATCACTTCAGTTCCACTTAAAGTAATTTTACTCTATACAAAACACAGCAGATCTTGTAACCAAAAATCGTATAGTCTTTTTACGTATATCCGAGACCACGCCGTCTTTCTGAAAAGCCAACTAATGAAGCGCTCCAAAAATCGGACGGGACAGGGGGCGCAGCATTTTTTGGTCGATCCTTTGTTGCGGATCGGGAACGTTGGAAGCATTTTTTGGTTTGGACCCAGATCAAAACGTTTGAGGTGTCATTAATTCTGGCAATTTGGCAGGTCAGGTGCAACGGCTAAATTAATGCTGTTCCCGGGACCTTAATGTTACCGTATCCCTCTAATCCTAAACTTGAATTTTGAACTTTCTTCGAGGGGCTACGGTATTTTTCGCGTTTTGCGATTTTTCACAAGCTTTCAAAAATATTACTGCTGCTTTGAAAATTTTGGCCGGTTTTACAGGGTTTTTCAGTTCCATGGTATAGGCACAGCATTGTAATAATTTTATATAAATATTCTATATTTTTATTTTCGTCTTCTTCTCCAAAATAGCTAAAGTAAATTTTGGACATTCTGATCTTGTTGACAAGTTGTTTTTCGGATCAGATACTTACGGTAGCCAAGGGAATACGGTAGTCACAAGATTGGCCGTTTTGCGCACTGATCCGTTTATAGCGAATTTTGTTTCTGGAACATACGCGCCTGGACCCAACCCGTGTACCAAAGTTCTCTCTCTCTCTCTCCCTCTCTCTCTCTCTCCCTCGCTGTCTCTCGCTCTCTCTCGCTCCCTGTCTCTCCCGCCCTCTCTCCCTCTCTGTCCCTCTCGCTCTCTCTCCCTCTCTGTCTCTCTCGCTCCCTCTCTCTCTCTCTCACTTTGCCTTAAATCACATGATTGTCATGCTTGTCTATGCGGAATTAACCCGAAAATCTGCAATCAGATCTGTGGGTAGGAGGCAAGGTGAAAAAGTTGCAGCTGCTGTCGTCCCGGGTGATGAGGGGCGGCTGGCTATTAACGAAACAAAACCGTGTATTAAGGCTAGCGATCCGGGTGAGTGGTTCTGTAGAAACATAAACGGTTTTATGCAACGAAAGAGTGGCTATTTTAATTCCGTGACGGAAATAAAACTTATTATTATCTTTGCGAGGAGAGGCTGCTGGTCTGCCCTTGCACCCTCCGAGCTACAAAATAAGATTGCAGTTTTGCAAACAATAATTGCGAATTTTCGTGTGGCCAATCGCGGACGTTGAATGCAACTGCATATTCTTACAGTAGCAAGCTATCATTCAAGATTCAGTTACGGTATTTGCTTAAAAGATTTTGGAATCCGCTTCCGCCATTTTCTCATTCACAGAACTGAGTTGACGCAAAATTCGTATATTCTAGTTCGTTAGCCAAGAAGGGAATTTAGTTTTTTACCGTAACCCCCCCCCCCGCTAACGCACAAAAACCCGGACTCACTTTGTCAAAATACTTTTCTGTTTCTAACAATTTATATATAGACGTTATCTTTTTCACCCGTGGTTTTTGATGCCAGGTTTCTCTGTTTATAAAATTTTCGCTAATTTTTATAATATGTTGCCAATTATTTAGTAAATTTTTCCTGTATCATGCTATATGAAATTTTTCCAGACTTTCCCGTAGCGAACCCAGGCATATAGCACCCTAATTTGCATTCTGAATTGCCGTTTTCACGTAGCTCTGAAATCCGCTCTTCACGCTATTTATCTGATAGGATAAAGCATTTTCGAGATATTTTTCCTCGTGCTGCATCCTGTTAGCTTCACTACAACCCCCTGGAAACCCGTAATTTGCGGGGGCCCTGGGCGGGGATTCTGTTTTGAGCTACTCATTCATAGCACATATGTCCTGCAATTACAAGCGGTATTTCTGGGGACAAGATTCTACAGGATTGTTGTGTGGATGTATCTATGATTTGTTTTGAATTTTTGCGCTTATAACCTTCGACTTGGAAATGTTTGATAGACGCCTTGATTAGTAGTACGAGGGGCATACTGCGAAATTTTTAGCCTTTATTTTTATCCTCCTGATTTTTCCCCTTGGTGAAAATCTGGAAATTTACCATTAAAGCCGTGTAGGGTACTGTAATTCCGGAGGTCTGACTAGTAATAGCTGTTCTTTTTGGCGGTTTTTCCTGCATTTTTCGTTAGATGTTGAACCTGTAATTTCGCCGCCTAGATCCGCGTTGAAAACTGGCAATTAGACAAGTTGCAGCTGAATACGGTGTAGTCGACTCACCCATGTTCTCAATGCACAAGGTGGATACAGCGCAAGAAATTGCGATTCGGAGGCCTGTACTTTATGTACCAAGCGCCAATCTGAAGACCAGGGAGACCAGAAAGTCACGAGACTCCAGAAGAACTCCAAAAGACCTTGAAGGTTACCCCGGAGCACACCTATTTGGCTGAACGGCTTGCAGCCGTCTCGATCGGGTCCGGCCCAGACTCGAGCTAGGGACCCGAAAAGTTGTGCAGGATATGTTGTGCGCGTCAATTTACCGCATCCGATGCGATGCGTGCGCCGCATGCTGCCAAGCTGCTGCGTGCGATGCGCCTGCTTAGGACCAATTCAGCTTGCCATAACCCGCATCAACGGATACGGAATATCTTAAAGGGATACCCAAGGTTTTGGCGGAAAATATATAGTTATGGATTCCGGGCAGTACAAATGACGCTCGAATTTGGTGCTGCAATGGGCCCCCCAATGCCGCATAGAATTCGGCCAGCTTTCCCTCTTGTGACGTCCTCATCCCACCTAATGGCTTGCCACTATGGCCTAATGGATAGCATCCAGGCCTACAAGACGCGGCTCCCGGGTTCGGCCCCCGCCCGCGGCATAGTTTTTGCTTTTTGAGCCGCGAAAAGGCTGGGCATCCCTTTCAGGCCACCTATCCGGAAACGTGGGTGTTCATGTTTTTTATGGTCCATCGGCAAAGCTTGCACAGTCTGAGCCACCGGGGAAAATTTGGATGCTGGAGCGAGCCGGCTATAGTGCCACTGCGTACCTTTCCCCTCCTCGGCGTCGGTACTTATTTTGTTGACGCGATAGATTCCGAAGTTATCGGTCATGCATCGCGAACCAAGTTTGTGCCTGCAATTTTTGCTAACCCGTCAAAACCTTCAAATTATGAGCCAATTTTCCAAGCTGCCAAACCATCTCTTTTGGAGGTTTTTTGAAGTCAAGGTGCCAATTTCTGTACGATTTGGTTTTGTCAACATATTTATAGTGCATGGCTACTTGTCAGGTTGAATTTTTTTTTGGTTTTTGACAGCGATAATTTCGCTAGCTGTTGCCCTTTTTTTAGAAAATGTTGGTTGTTTTCTTTACGCTCTCATACGGTAGTTTTCAAAGATCTTCAGACGTGACTCAGCTCTCAAATGATAATTTTGTAGAAGCAATTTTTATTTGTCAAGATGTTTACGGTATCAATTTTGTAATTTTCCAGTTCCAAGAATTTCCAAGGATCCGTTTTTCGAATTCAAAAATATTTGGGTGATCGCTAGGTGATCGCAATTGGCTACCGTAATCCTTTCCTCGGTACCACAGACCAGCCCGTATAAGGCACAAAGCCGCAGGATCGCGCCGATTCGGGTGATTCACATTTTTTTAATTTTCTTTTTCTTTGATTTGATTTAGACTTTGTGCCACAGGATGAAAGGGCATAGACAAAAGACTTACTGCGGTCTCTAGAGACCATCTGGGGGTGGGCCCAATTAAAATTCCCTGAATTTTCACCCACACCTACCCCTGAGATGACAAAAAAATCACGGCATATATCACCAGAGAACATGGAGGGCTACGGACTTTGTGACACCCACCATAGATTTAATTAATACCAATTTTTCGCGCATTTTCGTCTTTTGCCGACCGACCGCCGCCCCGGGGTAACAAGAAACCAATTTGTCGGATCGGCGCGGGCGCAAATTGCAGCTGCGCCCCTGGCGCGCGCCATGTACCGAAAAATGGGTTAAAAAATGAGGTGCCGCGAAATGGCGTTCCGGGCCAGTTCCAACGGGTTGAACGTGTTGAACCTGTTGCCACACTGCGTTGCCCTAGAAATTGGATCCAGGGGCTACTGTAGTTTTTCGCCCTTAACCATTCTTCTCTCTCTCCCGCTCTCTCTCTCGCTCTCTTTCTCACGCGCTCTCTCTATCCCTCACTCCCTCACTATCTCTCTCTCTCTCTCTCTCTCTTTCTCTCTCTCTTTCTCTCTCTCTCTCTCGCTCTCTCTTTTCCGAAATTTCGGAAGTTGGCAACCATGTGTTTCGGAAAATCCGATACTTTCCTATCAGCGGGGGAACGCGGTAGTTAGATTTATTGCCTCAACGCTTCATTTTTCTATGACACCGTTTATGATCTTGAGATTTTTAGATAAATTTTCTTCCCTTTTCAATGACCAAATTTTACTAAAAAAACCATGAAATCCTCTATGATTCATTACCAAAACAGAAACCCTAATAATTGTGGTGTGCAAAATACACTGCTCCGCATCAATTTTATTGCACACTGCAGGAGAACGGTTTTTTGACCTCTGCAGAGAAATCGTCAGTATGATTGCTTTATGAAGCCTTTGACGTTTTTAGGTCAGCTTATTTGCACATAGACAACTTTGCAGTGCAAACCCGCCAGAGAAAATTGGCCAATTTCGGCTTATGTGTTTCCGCGTAAGGGCTTAACAAAAATAGAACGCGTTTCTCAACTTCCCCACCTTCGCGTCGTTAAACGTGATGCTAAAAAAGTCGCTTGAATTTGAAGCATTTTCGTCTTTATCATCGGCAATACATGGCCAAAAAAATGCATTTTTCTTATCTGAAAATTGCATAAACCGTTTAATAACGTTTATTTGTAGTAATTTGTAACGATCGTCCCTATAGAATGGCTAAAAACGAGCCCAAGTATCCATCACGTACATTAAATCCGCCCTGAAAAATACCACGTGCCTGGTTGTTAGGGACCGATCGGTAATAGATTTTTTTGGATTTGATTTTCCGGCCCGATAAATGACTTTTAGCCAAGATTTACCGGAACGGAAGGCATAAAATTGCCGAAGCTCGAAGGATTTCTCAATCTCGCTCGCACTCTCTCTCTCTATTTATATCTCTCTATTTCTCTCTCGTGCTCTCTCCCTTGAATGTAAAACAACCTGTTTCAATCTCTGAATTACGGTGAAACAGTAGAAAAAACCAGCCGATTACAGCCGCTTCGCGACTGTAATCGACTGGCCTTCAGGCTACCCTCCATATTCTACACCACCACATCCCTCGCCACTTTCATCAATACATATGCTGAGGTTTTCAGAAACCCCCATAGCTGAAATCCCCTTAAAAACTACTTCGATACCTTCCGGATGGCTTTAGATACCTCCCTATAGCCGAAATCCCCTTCAAAAACAACCTAACCACCTTCCGGATGGCTTCAGATACCCCCCATAGCCGAAATCCCCTTAAAAACAAAAATAACGACCGACCGGAGACGTGGGAGGAAAAAAGAAATGCAATGGCTCCCGTGAAAATTTTCATCCACGAAACGCGCGCCACCTGGCTCACTACCTCCAAAATCAGCCCAACCTCCATCCCCCACCCCTTTTACTAAGGAAAAAACTTTCAAAGTTAATTTTAATAATTTAAACCAAAAGTTTTTCGTAATTTTTTTATCAGTTTGGGGGTTTCTGACCACGCTCTATCCGAATCCGAAGAGAGCTAAGCTCTAGCTCTTTTCCCCTTCGAGTTGAATTCGGGACCGGACAGACAGACACACACACAGACACCACTACTTTTTTATTATAGTTGATAAGCCCAGTTGATTTGATCATTTTTCAATTCCCCTGTTCATCTCTCTGGGTACAAAACTGAACAAACAATTTGTTTTCCACATTGTTTCCGTGAACGTTCATACAGTAGAGCGGCTAACTTTGTGTTATTGGTGCTTTGCGAAAATTAAACCCAAAAAAGGGGGATTGGGCCCATTCTGGAATCGGGATGGCATAGGTAAAAAATACTTTGTACTCCAGGCTTTGATTTGAATAACATTAATGATAGTAATTCCCCTGCGACTACCTGTGATTACTGTGAACAGTGGTTATATTTTGGAGGTTGCCATCAGGAAAGGGAAGTGCGAAAAACCGTACGGCTCTCTCCAAGAAACTAAAAATTTAGGTAAAAACTGTGTGGTATATACAAAATTTAAACAAACTGGATCTTCATCGAGGAATAAAAATAGAGTTAGATTTTTACCTTTACGTATTTAGGGTATTTTCAAGGACCTTATTCCCTAAGCGCCTCGATTCCGGAAAAATGACGCATATTGTTTTTCCGGTTTTCCGGATGGTTCATTATATTTTCAAAAATACTAGTTTGAATGTTAATCACACTCCATTAATTTATTTAATTTTTCTTAAGTCACCATAGGTCCAGTTTGACGCAATTCAAACTGAATTTTGCTTTGATCAAATCAAACATAATCGCCTGATTTAATAAGCTTTTGACACTCGGACTTTTTCTCATCCCGAAAAAAATTTTCTAGAGCTCAGAACCTCAGAAAAAAACCGGCTTTTGTTCGATTCTTGTTGGCATTTGTATTTTGACGGAATGGCAGAGTTCTAGCCTCTCAGACTTAAGACCAGGGTTTAATTTTTTCTGGCGCTCCACTTTTTTTTGCTTTTTGCTTTTTGTCCAAAAACCCAATTTTCAGAGGCGATCACCCCAAAAATCCATCCAGAAAAATACAAAAAGTTCAACTCGGCAACATTTCTTTGCCCCGATCTCCGCGATTCGTCTGCCTACCTGTTCGTTTCTGCTAATAAGGCGCTGGCGGGTCCCCGCGAAAAGCACCTGCGGCGCAATTTTCGCCATTTTCGGTAATGCATCAAAAAAAGTGATCCCCAATGCTGCACTTTTTCATGGTTTTGGGGTTCTTTTTGTTTCTAGAAAGGGCTGAGGTCGTTCCATGTTTAAGCGCACGTTCAGGAGGGGCCGTGTACTCGTCCCAACGTGTACACCCTATGGACGTAGCGACCGCGCGCACTGTCTGCCCCTGGCGTGGCAGGCAGTTTCCCTCCTTTGCGGCGTGGGGCGCCCCTCATACCCTAACCAGGTTGTAGCTGTGGCTGATTGGTATGCATCCGTGCCTCCCAAGCGGGGGGCCCGGGTTCGACCCCCGGCCGCGGCAAAATCTTTGCTTTTTTCCAAAAAAACGTCCCTGAACGTGCCCTTTAATTAGCCCAAGGCCGGTTTTGGTTGTAAGAATTAGGAAAAATCGTATCTCCTGCCAGCTCTCCTTTCTCGTTTTACGTACCGTAACGGATTCCCTCTAAAGGGGTAAAGACACGTTGAGACACACACCGGTGTACTCTAGGCAAAAAGCCAACCTGTGACGCAAAAAACGGTTGAGACGCGCAGCAAGTGGAGCAGACCAGTTTTTATCGATTTTACGCTAATTCCGTATCCCTTTACAAAAATGGACCATTTGCCAGCAGCCTAGAGGAGGGAAACTTCATGATTTTATCGTGATTTAGGGTTGTCAGTGTTTTGTTTTAACCTCTTCAGCCAGCGGACGGGTATGGTAACCTGGGAAAAACCACCTGCCAATGTCTGCCTATGTTAATAATGAGCCACGAGAATGTTGCGTGCCGTCATTTCTCATCACATGATAGCTATTCTTGTCAGCCCAATTAGGTTTTTATCGTGTCGAAAAAATAGCTAAACCAAGCACAAAAATACCGACTGCGCCAGGAATACCGACTGAGGTATTTTACCTAATTGTCCGTATTCTTGTACGGCATTTTCTCCCGACGCAATTTTCTGGAGGTTGAGCTGCATTGCCAGGATCAGTCAAATTCACAGCCTTCACAAATAGCTTTTTGTCGGTGTTTAGGGATTCGGAATTTTCGATATCGCTGAGGAAACAAGGGAATTACTTTACCACAAAATCTGATAAGAGACAGAGAGAGAGTGAGAAAGAGAGAGAGTGAGAGAGAGGGAGAGAGAGAGAGAGGAGAGAGCGAGAGCGCCAGAGAAAGATGGATAGTACACTTCTTCCTACCTACAGTCATGTACCTCCCTCTGTACCAGCCGTAATTTTTTTCCGGCTAGGAGTACCGAGTACCGGAAAGGACGTGCCGGGAAGTGAGTAATTTTCGGGGATCTAGCGTAAGACCGTCTGTAGATTGCGTTGTGCTTTGCAATTAATTATTTGCCGCCCGAAGTAACCTTAAGAATAGTCCAAAAATTGATACTTTAGTTTGTGCGATGTTTAATTCCATTTTTTGTGTTTTTCGTTTGTTTTCAATTTCTTAAATTAAAATTTAATTCATTCGTGTACCGGTATTTTAGTGAAAAAAATGGGTGGTTTTGTGCATTACCTGCTATCGACCGTCTTGACGGTGACGCTGCTCTCGATGCTGATCCTCAACATAAAAATGACAAAATTTATGATGGGAAAGAATGTGATACGGTAGGTTTTGCGACGCTTTAGAATTGGAAAGAATTTTTAAAAATAAAAGAAAAAAAGTATTTTTTAGAAATAAAAACTCGGTCTACGTGGTCCTATTTTTTAATATGTGTTGCGGGATGATCCAGGAAGTGACGCATTTGGTCGCCCTCATCCCCGGATTGTGGTTGGAGGTAAGGCAATATTTTGGTAGTCGATTTGCACATACATCTAAAAGACAGAATTAAAAATCCTACTATACATAAAAAAATAGTGTCTGTGTGTGTGTGTGTGTGTGTGTGCCACTTTGCATGCAAGTTCCGTCAGGTTGTTCCAGTAGTATCTTAATAAGGGAAGAAGTTAAAGGCATTTTTGATACGTCATTAGGTGCGTAATGGTCTGGGGATGACTGCACAGTAATAAAATTTTGAAAAATTTTATGTTTTCGACGTTAAAATTAAGTTTTTGTTGAAAAGTCGGCCAGCCTCTTTGTTAGGAAACAATTAGCATACGCCGGAAGTTGCGGTAGCCTATATAAGGGAAGAGAAGTAGCGTTTCTCATTTTTGTGATCGAAAATCGTGAGAATTATGCAAAGTGAAGAATATCATGGGATCACACGGGGCCAGGGTTGAAAAGTCGCGAAGCGGCTTTTCAACCCTGGTATCAAAAAAATATCAACAAAGCCGGTTGTAGAAGTGCTAAGTTTTGGAAAAAAATATAGATTTTTGGAAGATTTTAAACAAGCAGCCTAAAATTTCAAATTTTTATTTAGGTTTTTTTGATTGAGAAATATGAAAATCATATTCTCCATCAGAAAAATACATTTTCGTCGACAGCAGAATGCTGTAGCGAGGAGGAAAGCCTAGATACGAAGTCCGAAATGCATCGTTTCCACGAGTTGTCTGGTTTCTAGCACTCATTAAAATTTGTCTAGCAATTTATCGTGAGAAGATAGTCAATTTTTCTGTAGCTTCAAAACGGGCTAAATACTAAAAAAACCGCGGCAGTTCCTTAAATTCCAGATGACAATCTTCCCACGTGATTCCGCGTTCACCATCTACGGGGCCTGGTTCGCGCTGGGGCTATGGTATGCAAACAGCTACGTGCAGATATTGCTGGCTTTCAATCGGTAACCT
The DNA here is from genome assembly GCA_038088335.1 of Mesorhabditis sp. LJ9110. Lineage (NCBI taxonomy): Eukaryota > Metazoa > Nematoda > Chromadorea > Rhabditida > Rhabditidae > Mesorhabditis > Mesorhabditis sp. LJ9110. The sequence goes on from JBBGBA010000278.1 coordinate 75,933, forward strand.
TTAGAAAAACGTTGAACCCTGGAAATTTACACAAAATAGAAAATAATCAGCGATAGAATAATTAAGAACCGTAAATCAACAAGTTTGCAGAATCTCCGCCATCTTCCTTCCAAAAATCCATGTGTGGTTTACGATTCGATTCGTGATTAAATGCCTGGTTGTTATTGTTATATTGTCTGCAGTTACGACGACTGTTACGGAGTTGATGTCACCGTGTTGCAGGTACGCTAGTTGCCTCTCTTTCTCTCTCTCGCTTGCTCTCTAACCCCTTTGTTTCAGAATCTACATAGCCCCGCACAACTACGGCTACGACTACGCGCCCATCCACGGCGTTAATATGACGTTCAACTTCGCCAAGTTTTACATTGACTTGCCGTTCGAAGCGGGAGTCACGGCTTTCTGTCTACTTTCATACGGATTGGTACGTACTTTAAAAGTTTATCATAAGACCAATTTTTCTAGCTGTTCGTCTACATTCTACACATGAAGTCCAAGATGGCCGGTAACAGCAAAGATTCTGGATATGAGATTAGGTGAGACAGAGAGAGAGAGAGAGAGAGAGAGAGAGAGAAATAGGAGAGAGAAGGCAAGAGAGACCGAGTAGGTGATAGAGAGCGAGAGTTAGAGAGATATCGAGAAGGAGCGTGAGAGCTAAAAGAGGGAACCCAAGAGAGAAAAAACAGCGAGAGAGTGAGAGAGAGGGAGGGAGAGAGTGAGATGGGAGAGCGCAGTTACCTTTTAACAATTTTGTGCTTCAGGTGTTGCATCCAATGCGCTCTTGTCTGCGCCTTCTACATGGGTACCTGGGTGACAGTCCATATTCTGCCGCTAACCGGAGTGAAGGCCCGCGAAGTCTACTTCCTCTCGCCAATGTCCTATCTTCTGGACACTGGCGTCAGCTCGTTAGTCGTATGGCTGAACGAGAAGGTGAGTAGAGAAAACGCGGTGGGTGCAGTGGCTTTTGACTCGCATGCAAGTACTAACAGCTTCCGCAGAAATAGCGTATTTCCTTCTGAATCAAATTTAAATTGACCATAAAATAAAACATAAAGCTATTCCCTTTCTCAACTGTTTTTTTGAGGCTTTTTTATTTTACCAATTTTAATTTTGACGTAAATTAAAGTATCTTTCTATTCAAAAATTAAATCTTGGACTGTGAAAAGGGAATTTATGCTCATGGAAATACGGTAACCTCACTAACCTGGCAAAATCTAAGTCCTTAGAGGTATTAAAGGGATCTGGAAGGCAAAATATTACACTCAAATTTCGATTAAATCATTTTCACGGCACGTCAGCGTAGCTGAGCGTTTTTACAAACCTGAAACTGAAAAATTTAGAGGGGCGGACGTTACCTTACCTTACCCTAGCGTATCCGACCTAACGTTACCTCAAAATTTCTATCAAAATGATTTAAGCGACGCACGATCCGGCGGCTGTCTCTAGCGACAGCCCAATTCGGGCGAAAGATGACGGTGATCTGCTTGAATTTTTGGTTTTTTTTGCAGGGTGCCATTTAGGTTTATAAAAATAGTAATTGCCCGATACCATAGTTTGCCTTCCTAGTCCGTTTAATGCGGAATGTGAGATGACTCTTTGCTTGCCACACGTCCCCCCGAAGCGCACCTAGGAATGGCAGGGTGTGCGGGGCGGCGCGGTCACGTCGCGACAGGGAAACGCCGACGTGCTTTTTCGCTGAAAATCACGTGCAATTGCGGCGGTTCGTCGCCTAAAACGCGCGCCAACGACTGTACCCCCTGCCCAGGCCTGCCAATTGGCCAAGGACACCCTTCCAATTCTGGGTGCGCTCCAAGCTGGGGTCGGATCCTAGTGACCAAAAGCACAACAACCAAACGCTACGATACACTCCTCTTTACACCACATTTGCATGCCGTGATGTGCTAATTTTTTTTTGGAAATATCGTAATCTCAATTTTTTTTCAGGCTCGCACGGCCAGCTACAAGCCGAATGGTGTCGGCACGGGCGCCGCCCCCAGCGAGGCCACCGAGACGCTGGCTGGATAACCCCAACAATTTTCATATTTCTAGAAATATTTGCACATTTCTATGCTTTGATAAATATTTATATATTAATTTCTGGCAATACTTACCGAAAATTCAAAACATCAATCGGCGTCAAAAAGCGTCTTTTTTACAAAATTTTCTACGGTATCCTGATATATGTAAATTTCGCTAAGTTTGCATACGGAAATTGTTTTAAAAATAACGACTTTGAAATGAAAAATGCCAAATCGCGAAAAATTAGCAAAAAAAATTGATACATCAAAGCGATTTTTTTTGTGTACAGATTGTATGGTGCACTGCAGTACGCTACAGTACGCTACAGTACGCTACAGTACGCTAAAAGCGGAATTCTGCAGAGAACAGGTATTATAATGTAAATATTTTTTTTGCTAAAATTTTATTTTCAAGATTTATTCATCAAAAGACCAATTTTTGGCAATATTTCGCGAAGTTCAGGCCATCTACAGTATGCAAGAATGAGTGAAAAATAGGAAACCAGCCCCGGCTACAGTACTCATCACAGAAGGCGTGTCATTTTGCTTAAACCCGGAAACGTGGATTAAAGGGACAGTGACAGGAGATTGGAGAGAAAGTGAAGCGATAGCGTATAACTGGATTATTGCTGGTGGGATTACACAAAAATACACAAAGAAATTGACTTTAAAAAATTCAGAATTTGATTCGGTATTTTCCCAATTACAATATCTTCTTAGAAGAACGGCGGGTTGTTGAAATTCTAAAAATTAAATCATCGATTACCCCATGTATACCTGGAATTACCTGATAGTTAGACTGCGTATTATTGAAGTAGGGTTGGGCAGGCGGTTGTTGCAAGTTTTGCTGCGGAGTTGCGCGATTCTGAAAATCGGAGATTCTGATGAAAAATTACAGTTGGATTTCAACGTTTGTTGTTATTTCTGTTTCCTACAAGGAGACGTTTGAGTCGTCAGATTTGGGACCAGTTCTTGGCAGATTTTCGATTCGAAATGGTAACGGTTTTTGCGGAATCATTTCTCGAAAGTTATGAGCGATTAACCTAAACAGCTCAATTTATCAAATTTAAAAAAATTTCTACAAAATAAGCAACTTAACTCAAAAATTCTGAAATTTCGAAAATTTTTGTAAAATTCTCCCAATTTATCAAATTTTTCCAATTTTTCAATTATTTTGGAAAAAATGGTACATTTTATAGAAAATTTTTTTCTGAACAAGATGCACTATCAAGTTTTGTCTAAAACCTATTCCGAAGCCTTTTATGACTATCGAAAGTAGTCGATTTTGGGCTGTTTTGAGGTTTAAATCGTTCATAACTTTCGAGAAATGGCTATTCCGCAAAAACCGTTACCATATTCGGAATCAGCGTAAAATTCTGCACAAGATAGGCTTGGTCCCGTGCCAAAGTCCTGACGACACTCAAAAACGTCTCCTTGTTAGCCTTAGCCCTCCCCCGGATAACAGATCAGTACTTATGGTTCTTCTAGTAACTTAATATGACATAAACTTAAATGGCAAAATTCATATGCTGAAGTTGTCCAACATTTTTCGCCACGGAAACTTTTTCGGTTCCAATGGCATTTTTTGAATTCCAAAGCACCTCAAAACAGGTCGATTTTCAATTCAATTGAATCGAATTATAACATTAAAAGTTTTGCAACTTTTTAACTTTTAAAAGCGTAACCGTATTTTCTTAAAACCGAAAATTTTATTTTTTACGATTTTTCGGTTTGCAGATTTTCAAGATTTACGAAACATTCGCATCGCTTTATTTTAATTCTATATTTTTTATTAATGGCTAATTTTTAAACTTATTTATCGATGTTTTGCACCAATTTACCAACCATCTGCATGCCACTATTTGATCCCGTCATTCCCATCTGCCCGGTGTAGCCCAGCTGTCGCTGCTGTGGCTGAGACACCTGGAAATCGGCGCGGAATTACGGGAGAATAAATTGGATTTTTGTCCTTTTTCTCGAGTTGCGTTTGCACCGCTAATTGGCTCTTTGTTGCCACCTACGTGCCGATACTCCTTGCAAAAACCTGGGGGCCGATTTTCGCAATATGCTAAATAATCTCTGGTCCGCTCGGAGGACAAATTTTATGCTAGACGTAAAATTTACGTCCACAAAACCTCAAAAAAATTAAAAAATGAATTTAAAATCCCTAGAGGACCCGCAAAAACTTTGATTCTGCATTTTTGGGACATCACGGATTCTGCGTAATTCTGGGGGGATCAAAAAAGCGTTGAACCCACGCGCTTGTAATTTATTGGAAAATCGGCATTTCCAAATGTTCAATGGTTTTGGGCGCTGGGGGGGGGTGCGTTTTTGGTACAGGCGCGATTAGGGGGATCACGGGACTTTGTCTTTCTAGAGATTGCTAGGGGTTCGGAAATAAATTAAATAAAGAAGCAGATTCAATCAATCAACTATAATAATTTTCTTGAGGCGTCAGTGTGTCCGTCCGAAGCCGAATTCAACTCGAAGGGGAAAGGAGCTAGAGCTTAGCTCGCTTCGGATTCCGATAGAGCGTGGTCAGAAACCCGCAAACTGATAGAAAAATTATGAAAAAAATTTTAGTTTAAATTATTAAAATTAGCTTTGAAAGTTTTTTCCTTAGTAAAAGGGGTGGGGGACGGAGGTTGGGGTGATGTTGGCCATAGTGAGCCAGGTCGCGCGCGTTTCGTGGATGAAAATTGTCACGGGAGCCATTTCCTTTTTCTCCCACGTATCCGGTCGCTTGTTATTTTTGTTTTTTTTAAAGGGATTTCGGCTATGGGGGGTATCTGCAGCCATCAGGAAGGTATTCAGGTAGTTTATGAAGGGGATTTCAGCTATGGTGGGGGGGACGGGAGCGGGGGCGGGGATGGGGTATTGATGGAGGTAGGGAAGGATATGGTGGAGTAGGAAATCTAGGGTAGCCCGAAAGCCTGAGGGTAACCATCTGGTAATTTATAGACCAAGGTAATATTAGTGTCCTAGAAATTTCGAAATAAAAGAAAAATAACTAGGCCAATTCATGGAGCTAACGGTCTGTGAAGGATCCATTTTGATTTTTTGTTACATTTTCAGGACTTGAAAAACGGTTTGCGTTACGGGGGGGGGAGGGATCGTGAGCAAACAATCCCGTTCTTTAGTTTCTTTTTATTTCTTTTCTTTCTACACTATTTTTCTACTATTCCTATGCAAAAACCTTAACAATATATTTTATTAAAAAGGGTATAAAAGTATCGATTTCTGACCAGAGTTACGAATTTTTGATAAATGGCAAAAGTGTTTTTAGAGACTACTGAATGAGAAATTAGACTAGACACCCACCTACCCCCGATAATGCGATGCACCACATTTTCGGGGGTACCCGCAGAATCAACACGACGTGGCCGCAATGCATATCAACCTCTAATTTTAAGACTCACCTGTTGCCCGGAGGCTGGCTGCATAAACAGCTGCTGCTGCTGCTGAGCTTGTTGTTGTTGTTGCTGCAGCTGGAGCTGCTTCTGTATCTGCTGTTGCAGCTGTTGTTGATAGGAGTTCGGCTGGGCCATTTGAGTTTGTTGTTGTTGTTGTTGTTGTTGTTGTTGTTGTTGTTGTTGTTGTTGTTGTTGTTGTTGTTGTTGTTGTTGTTGTTGTTGTTGTTGTTGTTGTTGTTGTTGTTGCGGTCTCGACTGGCTGTTCGGCATAATTTGGCCCATATTTTGCTGTCCCATTTGAGGTCCGGCCATCTGGAAGCCCATCGAGTTCGAAGAGTTCAGCTGTTTTGGAGGGGAGAAGCCGCCGTATTGTTGGGGATTCTGGCAAAATTGCAAAATTAATCCATAAAGAAAAGAGAAGAGAGAGAGAGAGAGAGAGAGAGAGATAGAGAAAGCTGAGCGCTGTGTTTCCACCGAACCTGTTGCTGCTGCGGAACGGTTTGACCTCCAGCCATTTGACTCATCCGCATCTGGCCCATCTGATTATTCTGTGGCGACTGACTGTAGCTTGACTGGGGGCTTCAAAATTGAAGGCCGCCGACGGGCTAGCGCCATGCTGGCTCGGATGGCTGTTATGGCTTGTGTGGCTCATCGGGCTTGAGGTTGGGAGATTCCCGTAGTTCATCGGGCTCTGGGTGTGGGAGCTGAAAAAAAAGAATTTTGTTTCCTGCGTAATTATGACTTTACATCCCTTCAGAGGGTCTAATCGTTAGACCCATGATAACTTACTACGCTGGACTTTGAGTTTGGAAGTTTTTGATTGGTGAGCCGCCGGCTTGACCGGAAATGTTGTGGCCCGAATTCTGAAAATAATAAATCGAAATGCTTAATGTTTTTTATTCCAATTCTCTGTACAAAACAGCACGAATTTGGAAGCTGTTGAAAGGAAAATTAAGTTTGCACTTTTTAGAAGTCTTGCCCACCTGTCGCTGCATCGCCGGAGAGCCGGAAAACATAGAGCCTCCAGAATTCATCTGGATAACCGGTGAGGCCGGTTCATGATGGATCATTGGCTTGGTTTCGACTTGAGAGTTCTGCTGCGAGGAATTTGTATTGCTGCGGTGTCGAGGGGATTCTTGGAACGGAGAGGTCCAATCGAGATTGGTGGTTGGTTGAGCTGGTGGTGTTGGGACCGATTCCTTAAAAATAAAATAAAATGGGAAGTTCTTTTAAAGGCACGAGCAAGTCATGGCTAAGGTTTTTGTCAGTTCGTGATTAGCTATGGATTTTGCCTCACCGCGATACGCAACACGACACTCATGTCTCTCTCAGCAGCTCTCCCTCTCTCTCTCTCTTTCTCTCTCTCTCTCACGCTCTTTCTTCTCTCCTTCTCTGATATCTCTCAGGATTCTCTCTCTCTCTCTCTCTCTCTCTCTCTCTCTGTCTGTCTGCCTCACCTGCTTCATCGCCACCGCCGCCTTCACAGCTTTGCGTTGCTCTTCCGCCAGTTTTGCCTAAAACACAGTTCCTATATACAACTTTCTCGGTATTTTCAGGCAAAGTACGACAGAGTTAAGGAGTGAATCACGTCAAGCATTAACAGTGGGTGTAGAAGTCCATGCATTGATTAAAGGGACTTGCAAGGCAAAAATCTTTAGTTGTTGTATTGACGACGATAATTGACTGTTTTCTGCCTTGCAAGTCCCTTTAAAAAACAAGTTTTTCGGCCTCACCCTCTTATCGGCTTCAGCTCTCGCCTCGGCCTCTTGCCTCTCCGGGTCCTCTTCATCCAAATCTTCCATTAATGCCGCCATCGCCCGTTCTTCTTCCTGATTTTTGGTAAATCGTGACGTCGTTTAATTGGAGCGGTGGAAGTAGAAGCGTTATATTTTTCCGACAGCGCCTCCGGTCGCGTTTTTGGCTTTTCACCATGCATCATCACAAAAGCTGGTGGTGGTATAAGCGCAATTTGCATAGACATTTGTATGCATAAAACACAACTACACGGTGTCCAAAAAAAACGAACCATCTGGCATTTCGCCGTATTACATCCAATCGGCCCCAAATTTGGACAAGAGGTGTATCAGACCCTAAATAACAACCATCCTGACTTTTAGTCCCATTGCTACAGTAGTTTTAAAGTTATGACAAAAATGAACTTTAATTTCCAGTTTTCATAGGGTTAATTTGAAGTTAGACCCCCTAAACATTAAGTGAAAATGATTAGGTAGGCCTTCTTTACCTTAAGAAATTTTTTCCGGACTAAAATTAACCAAATAAGCGTCGATTTAAGGGATTTTTACAACACAAAATTACCCAAGTTCTTAAGCGAAATTAGGGATTCGCAGCCGGAAGTCGTTGCAAATTGATGCAAAGTCCAAAAAGATAGCCGAAAAAACTGTTTAGAATTGCGTGAAAAACAGTATTTTGGCTATAACGTGACCACTACTGTAGCGATCGGGCCATAACTTAGGATTGTTGTTATTTAAGGTCTGATACACCTCTGGACCAAATTTGGGGCCGGTTGGATGCAAGACGGCGAAATGCCAGATGGGTCGTTTTTTTTTGGGACACCCTGTATGCATAAAACACAACTACAAACACACAACGGCAACTTGGCTATTGGCGGAATTGAGCAAATTTAAATTTTCTTTTGTAAGCGACAAAAAAAGGCTAATTTCACTGAGCCTGGGATTTATTTGCATTTCTGAAACCGTCAACTTCAAACGATGTTTTCAAGTAATTTAATTGAATTTATCCGTCGCAGAACTTTCGATGCGCTTTCAAGCCGATGCTCATGCTTCAAGCACGAAAGATTCAATCCATCATACCTCTCGTAGCTGCTTCTCCCTGAGTTCTTGCTCCCGTTTCGCCTTCTCGGCGGCTTCTCTTGCTTTTTGGGCTTCCAGAAGAGCTTTTTCTTCCGCCAACTTCCTCTGGCGAGCTTCTTCCTGAAAACGTTTTGACCATGAAGGGTATTTCAAAGGCACACGTTCTTGGCTATCAAAAATAAACGTAAAGGAAACCCGCTAGCATACCTAGCGTTACTGAGACTTTTACAAGGACTCAAAATTCAGGTAAAAAATAGCAGCTAACCTCTCTCACCGCTTGTTCAGCAATTTGTTTCCGCAGTTTTTCCTGTGCCTCTTGCTCAGCGATCCGTTTCTGACGTTCCTCCTCGATCCGTCGGGCCTAGATTTTTATTCAACCCTCACAAGAGGTAACAGACCTTTTCGGCCTCTTTTTGCCGCTGCTTCTCCTCCTTTTCCTTGCGCTTTTGTTCCTCTTTCTAAATTTAGCTACTCCAGGAAAATTATGATATACAGTACCTCCAGTCGGGCCTTTTCCGCTCGCTCTTCTCGCTGAAAAAGGTTTGCAAACCGAAAATACATGCAAAAATGTTCATATTTCTTCGATTAGCTAATTCTACGTACCTCCTTTCGTGTCTTCTCCGCGTCTTCCTTCTGAAAAACAACAATTTAGGTTTGGAATTTAACACTGAAAATTCGTTGACCCCGGTTAACTCTAATACCCACATCCTTCTTCAGCTTCTCGGCCAGCTTCTTCATCTTTTGCTCGGCTTCTTTTTGAGGGGATGGAGTGGATGGGGCGAGGCCTTGTTGCTAAAAATGGCTTGAAATTAATTGTCGGAAGAATTATGGCTGTTCTCAGATGATCTCTGCTAGCCTGCCCGGTTTCCCGGTTTTCAAAAACGAGGTTTCCCAAAGAATTTCTGCTGGTCCCCCAAAAAACACTTAAAACAAACCATCAACTGTAGAGCAACAGGATTACTCTTAATCAGCATTTGTAGCGGTCCGCTTCTTTTCGGGTCCTGGAGGGCCGAGAAGAGTTGTTGGCTCGAGGTATAGCCAATTAACTGAAAAAAAACAGTAATTAAAGGTGCTATAAAGACACAGAATCGACCCCCTTCCTCTAACTAGGTCTCGACAACTACTGTAAAGGGCAAAACAAGCGTCTATACGCATCTGATTTGCTCAAACATAACCTTTTTAGAATGTCAGGAGGAAAATGTACGAGTTTGTGTATAGCGCGTACGTGTCAACCACCAGCCCCGGAAAGTATCGATTTTTAGTCTTTCTAATCCCTTTAAAATCAAATTTTCTTGTCTTACCTTTGCCACCTTTTCGGCAACTTCGAGCTGCGCACTGTTCACCGTAGGGAGGGCTGACTTGCTTGGAGTAGGTGGCTGAGAAGTAGGCGCACTCGGCTGCTTTGTTGGTGTTGATGTGGTGGTGGTAGATGAACTCGGTTTTTGAGGCAATAACGTTGGCATGGTAGACGTTGAGGTTGAGGGCTTGGAAATCGATGCTTCTGGCTTCTGGGGCTTTGCGGCTCCATTCTGAAACGGTTACAGTACAGTTCGAAGCCAGTAGTTACTTATTTTTGCTTATCTCTCACGACGAATAATAAAACTTTGGCCTTCAAAACCGCGAAACTAAAAATGCCGACATTGGAAATGCCGACAGCCGAATGCCGACAAGGCAAAAGATCGACGTTCATTGTACCGACACGGAAACGAGTTTCGACGATAGCTTTTTGTTGGCACTTTAATGCTTTGGCTTTCGGTATTTTTGCTTCTGATCGTTGTTCTGTCGGGATTTTGCTTAGATTGGCCCAGACATGTGACAACCCCGGAAAAATCCAAAACAAAATAAAGAACTAAAACAGTTTATATAACCAAGAAAAATCCAGATTTGAGCATTAATGAGAATCATCTTGAAGTTGAGGTTCAGATTTATAGAGTTTTGTGAGGTAATAGAAACGGAAAGTAATGGAGAACCGGAAAAAGATACCGTAAAGGACCATAAAATCAGCGGGGTATCCAGAATAACAGAAAACAACATTAACAGCAGATTAAGAAAAATTCAAATCAACAAAATATTTAGTCGAGGGTGATGGTGGAGCTGTTGGTGTTGGATGTGGGTACGGTAGCGGGTCGTAGCGGAGCGCGAGGCGTCGAATTCTGGGGGGTGACCGTGGGTTTCCCCATCGCTTCTTGCTCGGCACGACGCTGAAAAGGAACGGGGACTATTCTCGTCGATTGAAAAGGCATGATGGTTATTCCCGGGGTTTTATATAATTATTTATGGGCGCCAGGACATTAATAAGATTTTAAAAAAAAATTTTAACTTCATAATCACTTCTGCACGAATCGAGAATTTTAAGTGGATACATGGGGAAATCTAAAAGCTTAAACAACAGTTTTTTGGAAGTGACGCTTTCAAATGTCAATATTTAGCAAAATAAGCATTAAGGAATCCTATTGGTTTACAGGATTTGAAGGTTAAGGTTTTATGGCGTCCAAAAATGTAAAATTTTGACAGGATGGATATTAGAGGTAGCAAATTCCAAGGATATTTTAGACAAGAAAAAGCCTGTTTTTATGGCATTGGAATGATGACCAAGGCTTTCAAACTAAAGAACTTTTAACTTTTACTTACAAAAACTTTTAGCATTTAGTATGGAGCTACTTAAATGAAATTGCGGGTACATTAAATGGTAAAGAACTCTCAAATCGATTCATGCCGAACCAATTACCGGCTGTCAGTATCGACTCTCTTTTACATCCGGTTTTTTAGAATTTCCAAGTAATTTGGAACAAATCAATTTTTAATAAGTTACTTTGACTTTTTTTAGCTTCGTCCTGTTAGTACGGCCAAAATGGGAATACCTCACGCATTTTCCCTCGACCACACGACACCCACAAAAATATACATAAAAATAGAGAGAGAGCCGGTGAAAGATCATGGAGACAAATGGTGGCATGCCGGGGGTTGTCACGGGGAATTTCGAGCAGGTGTGGGGAACGAAATGGTGGAACCCAGTATTACCCAAAAAAAAACCGAAAAAAAAACTTAAAAACTCTTGTGAATACCCACCATGACCAGGGCGTCGGCATCCGCGATGGTTTGCTGGAGATCCTTGCCAAATGAGTCGTCAGCCGTTTTCAGGATTCGCCTGGAATTGGAGGAATTGAGATAGGGAGAGAGGGAGCGAGAAATAGAAAGAGAAAGGGAGAGAGAGCGAGAGAGAGAGAGAGAGAGGGAGAACGGCGAAACAGAAAGTTATAAAACTCACTCTTCTGAAATCGATGGGTGTTTCTGATGGGCGATACGGATCATTTCGTAGAAATCCTGAAAATCTATAATTTTGAAGACTACAAAATGCGAAAAAAAAAAAAAAAAAAAAAAAAAAAAAAAAAAAAAAAAAAAAAAAAAAAAAAAAAAAAATTTTTTTTTTTTTTTTTTTTTTTTTTTTTTTTTTTTTTTTTTTTTTTTTTTTTTTTTTTTTTTTTTTTTTTTAAAAGATCTTTGCTGCTAAAAAAGGAGCTTACTTGAATTTCGCAGCAGCCGCCGTCATATCCGGCTTTGGAGCATTTGAGGGGGGGGGGGGGGGGGGGGGGGGGGGGGGGGGGGGGGGGGGGGGGGGGGGGGGGGGGGGTTTTTTTTTTTTTTTTTTTTTTTTTTTTTTTTTTTTTTTTTTTTTTTTTTTTTTTTTTTTTTTTTTTTTTTTTTTTTTTTTTTGTCGGGCTTGGAGGCTTCGGTTTTTCGATGATGACAATATCTGGGTCAGCGGCTTCGGTAGCAGCGGCAGGTGCTGCTGAAAGTTCAGAAATTGGAGGGATAGAGAGAAGAGAGAAAGAGAGAGAGAGAGAGAGAGAGAGGGTGAAAGAGAGAGAACGTTAACAAAAAAAAAAAAAAAAAAAAAAAAAAAAAAAAAAAAAAAAAAAAAAAAAAAAAAAAAAAAAAAAAAAAAAAAAAAAAAAAAAAACCCCCCCCCCCCCCCCCCCCCCCCCCCCCCCCCCCCCCCCCCCCCCCCCCCCCCCCCCCCCCCCCCCCCCCCCCCCTCTTTTTTTTTTTTTTTTTTTTTTTTTTTTTTTTTTTTTTTTTTTTTTTTTTTTTTTTCCCCCCCCCCCCCCCCCCCCCCCCCCCGGTTCACCCCAGCCGTGATTTTGACTATCTGCCCCATTAATTTACATTTTCCGATATATTTTTACCTAAATGTGGCGTATTATTGATTATTAGACCAAGAAAAACGTCTTGGGATACGATCTAGCTATTTATTGATTGTAGATGTTTAATGTAGATCCCGCTCCTACCTTCATAAACGTAGCAATAAGCTTCTTCGTCGCCTCGCTGATCTCGTTGCGCTTTTTCTTGGGATAATCCGACGGTTCGGTTTCTCGGTTCGCATCTCTGGATGAGCTCGGGCCAGGGGAGCCCGTTCTTCCATCCAACGGTTGGAGCTCGGGCTCCGATCCAGAACCCCCCTCAGAATCCGATTCTTCTGACGATTCGCTGTCCATAACTTGCTCGGCCAGTTTTCGTAGCTTAGCCTTCTAAAAAAAAGGGATTTTAAGATCGGATTCAGAGCCTAATCTAAAAATATCGATGGTATTGTGAAAAAACTGTTGGTTTCCTTTTCCAGGGAATGAGAGAAGGTTAGAGCGAGAGGGAGAGGGTGAGAGCGAGAGGGAGAGGGTGAGAGAGCAGAGAGAAAGAGGGAGAGAGAGCGCAAGAGAGAGAGAGAGAGAGAGAGAGAGAGAGAAGTGAGTGAGTGAGAGAGATAAGACAAGGGAAAAAATCATGCAAAAAATTCAGGAAAACTCACAAGTGCCTGCTGCCCCCCCCCCCCCAAAAAAAAAAAAAAAAAAAAACGTACTTAAAACTGTTTATTTTAAAAACTAAATCTACAAGGCGTATGGCTTTGGACCCAGCCCAACGCCGTCCAAAAGAAATCGAATATCGGCGGGCCGTATAAGTTGAAGGGAACAGGGAAAAGTGGCGCGGTGGAAAGAAACCGACTTGCAAATGAAGAAGCCGCCCAGCGAATCGATGTAGGCCTGCGGGATCGGGCGCTCGTCCTGTAATATAGCGGGTTTTACGGCTGGGGGGGGGTTTTTTTTTTTTTTTTTTTTTTTTTTTTTTCTCCTCTCTCTCTCTCTCTCTCTCTCTCCTCTTCTCTCCTCCCTTCTCCTCCTCTCTCTCTCTCTCTCTCTCTCTCTCTCACCTCCGGATCAGCATCGTCAATGAAAAAATTTTTTCCCCCGTAATGAACATCGGTTTCCTCCTCGACTGACGGCACAGGTTTCTCAAAAGACATCAAAATTAATGAGATCGGAAGCCTACGCCTAAGCCTAAGCCTAAGTCCAATAAGTCTATGCCTACGCGTGAGCCCAAGCCTAAGCCTGACAATCGGCCGAAACCTATCCCAAGGTAAGCCTAAGCTAATCATAAGCCAAGCCTAAGCCAAGCTTAGCTGGAGGCAAACTCACCCATTGGCCCGAGCAAGCAAAGTCGAGCTTGGCTTGATACTTGGCTTTGCCTTCAGCGGTTTTGGCCGAGTCGATTTGTCCTTTTTTTTTTTTTTTTTTTTTGGGGGGGGGGGGGGGGGGGGGGGGGGGGGGGGGGGCCCTGCCCGGCTTGAACTTCTTGCCTCTGAAATACCAGTCTTTTTGGTCTATGGATCTCTCATAATTCGTCTGGCTCGCTCTCTCTCTCTCTCTCTCTCTCTCTCTCTCTCTCTCGACTCCGCCTCGACTTACTTATTAAAATTGAGATCCATTTTTCCGGCTGGTGACCTCGCCGTGCAGGTTTAATCCCTGGAAATCTGCATTATAAAAATCATTGAACCACAATCAATATAGAAAAATAAAAAATGGTATGTATACCGTAGTGGGGCGTGAATATCGATTTTGCTGTTTGTAAATTATCCAACAGAGGGGCGGAACGGAGCAAAGAGCTATCAGAACGGCCCCAAAAAAAAACGAGCATTCAAGGGGGGAAAAAAAAAAAAAAAACGCATAAGAATTAAATATTCTGCAGCTACTGCAGAATCGTTAAGCCGTTATATTGATTTTTCGTATGCAAATTGGCCAAAACAGAGAAAAAAGAACGACAAATCGTATCTGAAGAGCTGGAAAGGAATAAAAATTTTTAACGAAAACAGAATTGAAGCCTGAAAAGTCGATAAAATCAAGCGCAGCTGCTTTCGCGCTCGTTTGGGCTTTTTCTGGCCAGGAGGGTCAGTGCGCGCGCGAGGGGCAGCAGATGGTCACTTTCCATTGCGTGTATGGGTGTGGATAGTAGCGTTGCGTAGTCGGGGCCGTGCTTTGAAGTTCTTGGAAGTGGGCTTTCATTGATGCGGCAAGAGGGTTTGATAAGCTACAAGATACAATTTTTGACGTTGATACTGTTAAAAACACTACTTAAAAATACACTACTTAAAAACATAAATTCAATTAAACTAGCGGTTCCCTACTGAGGAGTCCTTGCCGCTAGAATATGCTCGTCTAGGTTTAAAGGACGAAACGAGCTCCCCCATTAGTTTTATTCACACTAGCCTATGCAGGCGATCCGACTTAACCCAAGGTTGTTTCGTGTTCCAGGAACCACACCTCTCGCCTTTTAAGTTCATTCGTGAGCTTAATTGGTTCTCTGACTTGCCTCTCAACTTCGGTTGAAAGGTTCTGGGTCCTAGTGACCCTTTTCTCCAGGTTTACCTGGTTATACTCTATTACTCTTCTTCTTATCTAACTCTTTTTAGAGTTATATAAACTTCCTTATACTTTCTATTAGTAATAATGCATTAATGGACAGGTAATCGATATAAAAAGTCCGGAAACTTTTTAAAAAAGTTTTTTAAGCTCTTTATCAGATCCGTATTCAAAATTATAGATTACTGTAAATACCGGTAACCGTGAAGAAAATGCCACAAATGAAAAAGGCAACATCGGACCACATATGCCGGGCAAAATGGAAGAAATCCTGCTTTTCGAGGATTTCCGGCAAAAAGGTTGCCGCATGGATGCATGCCGGAATCGTAAAACCGAGAAGACATCCTGAAAACCGTTTTTCACTTATTTTCGGGGCAAAGGATTTTTTTGAAGAAACTAGTAAGGCAATCGATAGGTTACCCTTCTCGCAAAAAGTGGCCTAGACTCGCGCAAAAATCAAATTTTTAGCGAAGAACAGGGTTGATAGAGCCGGGCTTAGCTAAAGAATCAAATTATTTCGTTCTATCAAATTAAATTTACAAATGGAAAGATTAAAACTCGCTAAAAACGTTGCAATACCTGCCGTAACGCCAACCAATGAAGTGATCCGTCCCAAATTGGGTACCAAAACCGCTAGCAGGACTAAAAAAAAATATTTTAAAAATCTGGAAATTTGTTGACAAGCCGCAAAGACCACAATGATGCACAGGATTCGTTCAGAGGTCCCTGGGAATCGAGTCACAAGTGTGTCGCCCGAGAATTTTCTCTGAAATTCTGGATTTGGACGAAAGTCGTTAGCGACGCTCGTTAAGGCCGTGCAGACACGTTGTGTGGGACCACTTTCTAGTTCAACACATCCGCACGCGATGCGACGATTCAAGGCACTCGGAAGGGAAATCAGATCTTGTTATTTTTACCTGTATCCAGGGCCACGACATGTCAATCACTATAAAGTGTTGGATAAGGAAGGTCGTAAACACGGAGAGGACGAGGAAGACACGGATGTAAAAATAGAAGCTGAAAATCGTCGAAACGCTTAACAAAGATTGCCAAAACCGACTGCGTGTCCGGCAAGTTTAGCGTAATTGCTCCACGCACAGCGTCGCCATACTTCAAATAGCCAAAGAAGCCGATCAGGCCGTATACTAAAAGAAAAAGTATGGATAGAGCCCTGCAGCAAACTGGTTTTTACAAGGCCTACGAAATATCGAAAATACCTACGAATTGTAACTACGGAACATCCGATGGATAGTACGCCTCGAGAACCAAGCATTTCCCGAGGTTGGCGCATTTTATTGGCAAGCGGCAGGACCTGGAAATTATCAGTTAGCTGGTACATAGGATAGCGGGGGGGGCACTCAAACTTTTTATATGATAAAAGTATTTTTAAATATGCTTTTTTTGGGCTGTAAAAAACTCTTAGTATATTTTTCGGTCCTCTATCGAATGGCTGTTTCAAAATATCGAAAATATTAAAAACGCGGAAAATTCCCCCCTGTTATCCTATGTGTTGCCCATACTTTTCAAAAATAGTTTTTAGGCTATAAAACTTTTATAATACATTTTTTCGCGTTGTAAAAAAATCTCTTAGTATATTTTTTGATGTTCTATCGATTCGCGTTTTCAAAATATCGAAAATCGCAAAAATTTGGTTCCCCCCCCGTTATCCTATGTGCTGCCCATGGATTTGGATCAATTTTTGTTTATTCAATAAAAAATTTCCATTACATTATTTTGGGCTCAAATTAATTCTCTTAGTATATTTTTCGATGCTCTATCGAATGGCACTCGCAAAATCCCTCAGTAATTGCAAATTTCATAATAATGAGTGCCCCCCGTTATTTTATTCCCCCGTTATCCTATGTGTACCAGTTAGCCCCTCTCTCTCTCTCTCTCTCTCTCTCTCTCTCTCTCTCTCTCTCGTGTTAAGCCTCAAACTTACAATAGCCTGACAACAAAACGCATAAATAATATTGCCAGAAGCGGATATAATCGAGCCGGCACTAGTGGTGACAAGGATTTGTCCGGAGGCGTAGGGTGACGGACCAGGTCCTGAAAAAGCCATTAAATGAAGTAATTAAACATCTATCCACTTAAGAAAGCTATTACTCGTAAAGTTCCAAGTTACCTGGAAAACCATCAGCATGATAATGATCATTATAACGTTTCCAACAGCGGAAACACGACTGATAAATCGGAGATCTCGAATCATGACGATTAAACATAGACAGAACACAGAGATGAATAGAAAGCTGGAGTCTGAGAATTCATTTCCAGGAAGAAGCCTTGCAGCTAACTGAATATATTATTTTTTTCGTCGGGATAAGTGAGAAACGCTACCTCCTGGAGATGTTCCTTAACAAAAACCATATAAACCGCGGAGGCCCCAAGTTGCATCGAAATTATAGCGGTGTTGGTGAAGGTTCTGGAATCGGATTAAACGGGCTGGACAGCAAGAGCTTGCGTTTTAAAAGGACCAGGAAGCCAGTCTATCGACTTCTTTCGTCTACTGGCGTCGACAGCTACGCTTCACTCCGAAATACGCTCAGATAATTAAAAAAAAACGTTTTCACAAGTTTTAAATCGTGCGGTGTGTTCTTTGGCTGTAACGTAACTGCCGTGGAGCAAAACTTAAAATGAATTTTTGGAGTGGTAGGGGCTGTCAAACCCTAGTCAAAAGACGGGTCGACTTTCCCAGTTGTCAATCCCTTTAAAAGACCACAACATATTGGTTTACCTAGCCATAGCACCATATTTTCTCCACGATGGTAGGCTGAATTTGAACGCATTTTCCGCGACACCACCGTAGTCAATCGTTGTGATACCGTGCCTGTAAAACATCTCAATTGTTAAGCTTAATTTTTTTAATTTTTAAGCAACGCGGCAGTTTTCAGATACCTTTCTGCTAGGTAAACAGCCGAGGCGACCAATTTCTCACCAGCCATATAGGTAAAGAAAAAGCCACCCCAGATTACGATGGCGATCGCTATCTAAACGAGACTTAATAAAGAGGAGATATACGAGATAATACATAACTACGATTTTACTAAAAAAAACAACGTCCATAACCTATACATTTTTTAAAGAAACGAAAAACCCTCGTCTGGTGAAAAAACCTACCAGTGATCCCCCTTCCTTGAAAGCCAGCGGCAGGGCTAAAACTCCAGTCCCAACCAGCACCCGAGCAAAATTCATCAGGGCTTCATTTGCGCTAGAATTTGATACGTTCAAAATTCAGACGAACAAGCGAGGCAATTTTTTTGCAATTTATGCATTTTATGGCAATTATAGCTTTTTTACGCGCGAATTCTCAGTCAGACACGGCTTCAAAAACGTAAATATCTTTGGTATTTCCATATATCTTAAAAACGGACCTTATTCCAGGGTGCATCAACTCTGTAGCAGCTGGTTTTGTCATTTTTGCAAAGAGCAAAACCGATTTTCAGATCCACTGGTCCCAGGAGCGCAATATGGCAATATGGATTGTTGCTTTTGGGGTATGCAGAGGCTGGGGTCAGCGAGATGAAATGAGAATTTTTTCGACCCAGTGCATACTCCCGGTTTTCCATAAGCCAGCAGTGCCCAGGCTTTTTATTATTTTGCTCGGAAAGTTAGGAAAGTGTGCTTTGAACTTGGGAAATCGGGTACTGTTCTATTTCGCGGGGGGGGGGGCTGTGCGGGGGGGGGGGAAATGTTCTTAGTTTGTTATAGATGCTATTTTGAGTTTTGATTAAAACTCTTAGCATATTTTTTGACGCTCTATCGAATGGCTTTAAAGGAATTTTGTAAAAATGTCGAAAATGTCGAAAACTAGCTTTGAACTCCACAATCCCATGTGGAAACACCGTATAAACATTGTTTTTGCTATAACTATTTTATAAAACTATATTTTTAGATGGAATTAAAACTCTTAGTATATTTTTCGATGCTCTATCGAATGACGGGTTCAAAATATCGAAAAACTGGCGAAAATGCCGAAAACTAACATTCCAGCACCAGTTTCAATAGTTTTTTTGTTTTCGCTATAACTTTTTTATATTACAATATTTTTAGCTAACACAAAAATTCTCAGTTTTGGGAAATCGGGTACTGTTCTATTTCGCGGGGGGGGGCTGTGCGGGGGGGGGGAAATGTTCTTAGTTTGTTATAGATGCTATTTTGAGTTTTGATTAAAACTCTTAGCATATTTTTTGACGCTCTATCGAATGGCTTTAAAGGAATTTTGTAAAAATGTCGAAAATGTCGAAAACTAGCTTTGAACTCCACAATCTTCTATCTGTCCACAACACAATGCTCTATCGAATGGCGTTGCAAAAATCCCAAGAAATTAGCGAAAAGATGGAAGTTTCCGTAGCCGTTTTCTTGTATTGTTGGTTTGATGTGCTGAAATATTGTGAGACGGCGTCCAAGTATATATTTATTTGCAGAAACAATAAATAGTCACAAAAGCCACAAATTTCCGTTCGACTACCAATTACTGTAAATGCCAGCAATCGTGAAAAAGATGCCACAGATGAAAAATGCGCAATTTGTCGACATGTGCAAAGCTAGGGATCGATAATCGCGATCCGCAAGATATTCGGGGAGGAATGTGGCGGTGTGGATGGCGGCTGGGATGATGAAGCCGAGGAAGCAGCCTGAAAAATTTTTTTAAACTTTTGTGTTTCTTCAGAAAACTGCTAGATTGCTCTCGACATAACGGGAAAATTAGCGATTTAAGGTGCGAGAAATTCCTAAATAAACTATGATGGTTGTCAGCGCTGCCTAAGAATGACAATAACGCCCGTTGTTTCCAAAAAAATTTAAGGAATTCCTAAAGATCCTTTGCTAAGTTGCCCCAATTCTTGCGCAACAAAAATACTGACCTAATTGGCTTCAAACTTTCGTTCCAACTTCCTAAAGGATCTACGCTAGTAGGCCTGCGTAAAGCGGGAAAAACCACAACTTTAAGTTAAAGTAAGATTTGAAAGTTTAGGATTCCTAAAGATTCTTTGCTAGGCTGCCTACCAGGTATTGGAAAACTGATCAAAAATTAGTTCCTATCGTTCCTCAATGATCACGGCTGGCCTTCCCGTTGCTCTTACCGGCCGTAACTCCAACCAAAGACGTGATACGGCCCAGATCCGGTACCAGAACGGCTAGCAAAACTAAAACAATCGACTAGTCAAAATTTCCGGGAAATTTTTACATGCAGCCAGCACGAACACTATGCACAAAATCCGTTCAGTCGTCCCCGGGTAGTTGATCAGGAAGTTATTACCACCATAGGCATTCTAAAATGCGGATTTTAATATTTTTTCACTTACCTTATTTCTTAAAGGGATACCCAAGGTCTTGGCGGCAAATATATAGTTATGTATTCCGGGCAGTCATTGCCAAATCCATTGCCCATTGCCGCACAGAATTCGGATACCTTTCCCACTTGTGGCGGCCCCATACCACCCTATAGCTTGCCACTATGGCCTAATGGATAGCATCCAGGTCTACAAAACGGGGGTCCTGGGTTCGACCCCCGCCCGCGGCACGGTTTTTGCTTTTTGAGCGCCGAAAAGATTGGGTATCCCTTTAAATAAAAAGCGAACTCACCTGTATCCGTGGCCAGGTCATGTCGACCAAGACAAAATGTTGGATCAAATAGGATGTGAAGACAACGAGAACAAGGAAAATGCGGATGATGAAGTAAAACCTACAAGTTCTTTCATAAATACGATAGACGCCAACTTACGTAGTATCGGGTAAATTCAAGGTTACTGATCCTCGAACCGAATCACCGTATTTTAGGTAACCAAAGAAGCCGACCAATGCGTACACTGAACGACTAGATACATCACGAAACAAAAAATATTGTGACATAGTCGTAACGTTAAATCAAAACTTACAAATCGTAACGACTGAACAACCAAGAGATAAAACTCCTCGGTGGCCTGACATTTCTTTTGGTTCCTTCATTTTGTTCGCAAGGGGAAGGACCTAAAAGGTACATTTTCGCAGAGTTTTTTTCACAAAAAAAAATCTCGATTACGTTTTACCAGTATCTTAAAATTTGGAACTACGCAGGTTTCGAAATTACGTACCACAGCATGAGAGCAAAACGCGTAGACAACGTTCCCGGCGGCGGCGATGATCGAGGGGAGACTGGGCGCAGCTAGATGTTGCCCAGAAGCGTACGGAGGGCGGACCAGATCCTGAAAAACGCCCATAACGGCCATGTTTTAGAGCAGTTTCCGGTGCACCTGTATCACCATAATCAACACAATTGTCATGGCCACATTCCCAAAGGTGGAGACTTTCGTAATAAAACGTAGATCCCGAATCATCACGATTAGACAGCACCCAGCCAACGCCAATCCAAAGAATATCGACCCAGAGAGGTTGTGGCTCGGAAAAATTCGCTCGGCTATCTAGAAATCAGAAAATTTTCATATTTCGAATGATGTCGTTATCGTTACCTCCTCGAAATGCTCCTTAATAAATACGGTATAAACTGCCGCAATGCCAAGCTGCATTAACAGGATGGAACCGTTGGTAAAGAGCCTAAAAAAACGATCTTTGGTTGCCGACTTTTTAACTTTTTGTAGACGAAAATAACAACAAATAAGAATAATCTACTTAAAAATCATGAAAGTGGACAGCTATGTAAAGTTAATGCAATTTTTTTATAAAAAATACCTGGCCAACCACCCATAACGTTTTATCGAATCGAAACTGTGCCGAAATGCGTTTTCCGCTACATTACCGTAATCGAGGGATGTGTAGCCGTGTCTAAAAAGATCGAATAGATAGATTTCTTATAAAAAAAACCATACCTTTTTGCCAAGGTTAAAGCGGAAATTACAATCTTCTCACAGCTGACGTAAGTGAAGAAGAAGCCAGCAAATAAAATAAGTAGGATGGCTACCTAAAAATTGTCAGTAAGCCTTGCTGGTTTCTTTTTTGTAGTTTTCAAGGGATCAGGAAGCACAGAAATCGATCCTTTCCATCTACTAGGTCTCGACAGATACGCGATAGTCCAAAAGACGCTTCAAATTGCATAGGATTGTGCTCCAAAGGCTGAGGAGGACTAGGACTATCAAAAATTCACATGAAAATTAGTTTGAAGCTGTTGTTCGGAGGCTCGCGTAGCTGACTAGACCTAATCATTGGGAGGGTAGATTTGGTACTTGCCAACGCCTTTAAAACCCTTGGATAACTTACGATTGTTCCACTTTGTTTGTACGCCAACGGCAATGCCAAGACGCCAGTGCCAACCATCACTCGGCAAAAATTCATTAGGGCTTCATTGCCACTAAATACATAGATGATGAATTAACGCATAAATAAAAATTAATTAGGAATTTATAGAAAAGTAATGAACAATTTAATTGCAATGAAATAATGCGAAATATAAAAACTAAATAAAAAATAAAATTGATCCAAATCCATACCTAATGCCGCCTCTCCAACCCAACTGTGAAGTCTTCCTCTCGACGGGTTGATTAAAATCGAAGGATATTTTTCCATTAGAATTCATTAATATGTCTTTGAAGCTATGGTTTTGATAATACAGGGTGTCCCAAAAAAAACCCCCCCCCTCGGCATTTGGTCGTCTTCTAGCCGATCAGGACCAATTTTTTACCAGCGACGGGGACCCATCAAAAAACTATGTGCAGCCGAATTTTCTAAGCAAAATATTGTAGAACAAAAAAGTTATATCGAAATTAAGCTTTATTTTGCCGATTTCACCATGATTTTGATGGATTTGGACCTCTAAATGTTTAGCAAAATGAAGAGGGCGCTCTTTTCTAACTGTAGAAATTTTTTGATTTACGAAAATTACGTCTAAATTGGGACTTTTGATCACTTTTTATGATCAAAATTGCAGAAACCCCCGAAAATGACTTTTTGGGAAAATTACTCAAAATCGGCATGCTAATTACGAAAACATAGCCAAAGCTGAGTACCAGCATTTCCCAAAAAGCCGTTTTTTAGCGCTAACTATTTTGTTTTACAATATTTTGCCTAGAAAATTCGGCTGCACATAGTTTTATGGGTTCCCATCGCTGCTAAAAATTTGGTACCGATTCAAAAAAGACGGCCAAATGCCGAGGGGGTTTTTTGGGACACCCTGTATATGTCGATTTCAAGAATGGCAGCTTAATTTCGAATATATAGCTGAAATGTTCGGTCCTTTCCGACAATAGAAACAATAGAATCGCCGGCTGATCAGTCGAACCGTGCGAGACGCGGTCGGCTCGGTTCGGTTGGCCTGAAATTTAAATAATCCGCGGAAGTTTGGAGCGATTTTTGGCGTAGACATGGCGAGGTAATATTTAGAGCGGGGTTTATGAAAAAAACGACGATTTAATTCACAGGAAGATTCGAGCAAGCCCGGAACTCAAAGCGCTAATTTAATCTTTTGCATCAAAGATATAAAATTAGAAACGAGGTGAAGGAAATGAAGAAAAAGAACGCCATAATGGTGAGTTCTGCTACGAATTAAAGATCAAAAAGCTGTACGTATTATTGCGTTCAAACGGTACGACCAGCTCTTTCCAAGAAGGACGGGTTTCGGACCAGGAGGACTTTTCCCGGGATCTGACCATTCCGGGAAATCCTCGATCTTTATCGTCCACGATATCCCGGGGATGTTTTCCGACCTAATCGTCTGAAACCACCAAGCCATTGGGTCGGCGCTATTTGGGCTATTTGTTTTAACATCAGTTTCTATAAGTTTTTGTTTGTTGCGAGATTTTGCGTGGTGCAGAATTGGCAGGTTTATGGAAGGTTTAAGCAAAACAAAATTTATCGTAAAAAAGAAACAATCAAATCGAGGAACAAAGCATAGCACAACGCTTGGCGGAAAGGCACCGGATGTTTGGGGGCAGATGAGCAGAAATATCATTATTAAAACATGATTCGAGTCAATAAAAAAATAAAGCAAACACAAAAGCGTTTTTGAAAGGTCAGCAGGTATCATTGGATTGTATGTTTGTGGGTGGGAACGGGGGAGATTTCATGTTTGCGCATTGCTTTTCCATTCGGGAAAATCATGGGGGGGAAAGGGAGGGGTGGAAATTGGTCGATTACGAGCGGAACAAGGCATAGATCATCAATTTTTTTGGGTTTAAAAAATTGTCATCACCGGGGAATTGCGAGAAAAATAGATAGAAAAACTTAAAGCTATCATTTTCGATAAAAAAGATAACATTTGAATTTTGAATTTTGAAACTTTTGAGCCGAATTTTAAACCCTAATCTGCTTTTAAAAAATTGTAAAGTGTTTCAAATTTCAAAGAAAACTCAGTTAAAATTCTTGGCCATCTAGAAATGAGCACAACGGAGCGGATGAAAAACCCGTAGAAACGTTAAATTTGTCACAGCATTTCCCATATGTAGAGGAGAAAAAAAATCGAGTGCATAAAGCCGGTATAATAATGGGCATAAATTATTGATTTTTCGACTTTTCGACAAGGCGGGCATATCGCGAATTTTTGTCGGCGAGGAGACGTTGAGGTGCGTCAAATTCAGCAAGTTCACCCTTTTCGAGCACCATGATTCTGAAAGGAAAAATTAGAAAGAAAAAGAATAAATATTTCGCTTCGAGTTATAACTTTAATATCAGATCGATCCCTACAATCCGTCAAAAAAGTTGTTTTAAAATAGTTAAAACAGACATCTAAGCCACGAAATTTCCTTTTAAAAGAATTTTAAATTAAATAGAACGTTTAAAAATAGCATAAAACATATTGAACTCACTTGTCGTATCCAGCCACCGTATTCAGTCGATGGGCGATCGCAATTACGGTAGCGTCGGCGAATTGATCGCGTATCACCTGGAAATCGATGTTTGGAACACGTCTTTCTCTCTCTTTATCTCTCTCTCTCTCTCTCTCTCTCTCTCTCTCTCTCGCTCTCTCTCCCTCTATCTCTCCCCCCCTCTCTCTCTCTCTCGCTCTCCCCTCTCCCTTTCATACCTGCTGCACCAAGGCATCCGTGGTGACATCTACGGCTGCCGTGGCTTCATCCAGAATCAGAATTTGGCCCTTCCGGAGAATGGCTCGACCCAGGCAGACAAGCTGTCGTTGACCAACGCTAAAAAATAAGCTCGGTTTCCGTTAAGGTACTACAGGTCGCTAATTTAACGTATTTCTGATTTCCAAAATTTACTTCGGATTAGATATGGTCTCCGATTACTGTCTACCTCATATTCTTCCCTCCTTCCGCAATCTTGTAGTCTAGCTTCTCCTCCTTGTCTTCAACAAAGTCCTTCAGCTGGCAAGCGTCAAGAGCGGCCCACAATTCAGCATCCGAATACTTCTCGAAGGGGTCGAGGTTGAAGCGTAGGGTGCCGGAGAACAGGACTGGTTCCTAAAAATTGGTTATTTTGTTCGGTCACAATTTTTTTAAAGACAGCTGATTTCAAGTACCTTCAACGGGTCACTATGCTTACAGCGGATTAAGGTATCTGCCTTTACCTGTGGTATAATCGTCAGCTTTTCCCTCAGATCGTGAAGCCCAATATTGTAAATGTCAACGTTGTCGATCGTAATTCGGCCGTCTACAGGTTCGACAAGTCGGAACAGACCCAGGGTTAAGCTGCTTTTGCCTGAAATTAGCATAAGTAGCATTTTTATTTTTAATGAGTTCGCTACTTTGTAAACCCAATTTAAGTTTATCTCTTTTTCCAGTTCGTAAAAATTAACTTTTCCTTACATTTTATACAGTTTTATATAATAAACCTAAATGTTTTTGCGACCTTCCAACCCGAAAAACAGATTTAAAGCATTTAATCCTGATTAAACAAACACTCGCAAAATCTCGGACGTTTCAATCATAAGTTTGTTAGGCCTTTTAGATAGCTTTAAAACAATCATACCTGATCCGGTTCTGCCGACAACCGCAACTTTCTCTCCGGCGTCGATGGTAACCGACAGCGTTTTCAACACCAGCGGAAGACCCTCCCTAAATTGATAAGGTTGGCTCTTGCTGGTTTCCGAGTGTATAGACGACGAACAACAAGTCAGAATGCACAAATTTTACCTGTACTTAGTCGAGTACTCGCTCCAGTTGATCTTCCCACCAGCAGGCCACTGCGTATCCGGGGGGCAATCCGAGCGCCATTCCATCTGAAAAGTGATATTAACATGTATTTCATTGCAGCAGATTATTCAGCTAAAACATGTTGTCTTGATCTATTTTTTAAGCGAAGTAAGGTTTTCATACCTCCTCATCCAGCCCAGTATAATCCTTGATCCTCTCGACGGATACGATATTTGACTCCAAATCAGCCAACATCCTCACGGCCATGTTCAGTTGTTCCGTGATCTAAAAAAATATCTGTTTGCTCTGTTTTTGAAAAACGTAAGCACGTCACTGATACGTAGAAAATTCCATATCAACTTACGCTCAAAGCAAACGACACGGACAAGCCAAGAAGACCCGGGCTGATGACCGAAAATCTGGTGGAGATGACTCCCATTAGTGCTGAGAGGAGCACGATGATGTTACCGAGCAGCTCGAGACTAAAATAAGCCATGATAGAGAAAGAGAGAGAGAGAGAGAGCAGAGGCGAAGAGAGAGAAAGAGGGAGAGTAGAGAGAGAGAGAAGGATACCAACCGAATTCCTAGCCACCGATTCGTAGCCATGGTAAGGTGTCGGCATTGGATGTTCTTGTCAACGATGTACCCGAACGAGTTGCAGGTGTCATCAACCTAGAAAAATGCGCATTTTTGGCGTCTCTTTCGCTCTTCTGATCTCTTTTCTCTCTCTCTCTCTCTCTCTCTCTCTCTCTTACCTTTCCATAAGCTCGAATTGAGGTCGCGCCGACGATTGTCTCAGCGAAGGTGGACAAGATTGGAGCTCTTTTGACACTTTCCAATCTTTTCAGTTGACGAGCGGTGGGGACGAAGTAGCGCTGAAAATTCATGCATCAAAACTGCTTTTATAGCGCTCTCTCTATCACACACTCTCTCTCTCTCTCTCTCTCTCTCTTTCTCTCTCTCCTCTCAACCTACCAATATCAAAAAGTAGAAGAACGTGAGCGGGATGATAGCGAGAATAAACACCGGCGTGGAGTATGAGATCAGGCAAAGGATCATGAGCACCTGAAAATTATGATATGGTATTTTCTAAGGATTTTTCGATTACCTGTAACGTACACTGCGAGAATTGGCGAAGATTTTGTGGGAGTTGAGCATCTACAACCTCGAGATCCCGACTCAACCGGGTAAGGATCCGGCCGATCGGGGTCGTGTCGAAGAATTGCATTGGGGATCTGGAAATGAGGGTTTTAGAGGGAGTGCGACAACTTTAGGTCGTTAAGAATTGCACTAAGGAGCCGAGAAGGCGCACATTTCGACCCCTGGAGTGCCTAGGCCTCGACAACTACACGATACATCAAATTACATGCAAAAAGCGTATCAATTTTGCGATAAAGAACGCCAGCCAAGACAATAGTGCTGGGCGAAAATGCAGAAATTTCACCATGCTAAAACGCCAAAATATCGACATTTCGGCAGTAAGAACACCGACACTCCGGTTTTCAACACTCCGATTTACGAAATTCTGATTTTCGGCATTATCGTAAACATTTTTAGCATTACTCGTATCTGTCGAGACCTAATCGTTAGAATGGGTCGATTCCCGCGCTTTCTAGTCCCTTTAAAGGGACCGTGACAGCGATACCGTACCTGAGAATACTGTGCAAGAGAGGCTGATGGAGTCGAATACACGCTGCTTGCATGGCCATCACTTGGAAGGTGAGGGCGAGGATGATGGCAACGACTAAAAAATTCCAAAAATTGCCTTGAAAAAATGTCAAGCGAAATTAGGAATTAGTTAAAATTTAAATTAAAAAATATAACACGAGATTCTCGTTTAAACTTTTTAAAATCTTTAATTTCTAAGGTTTCGTGCCTTCCAAAGCTCCCAAAAGTGTATATACACCAAGTCGTTCGTAGACCGACATCGTAGTGTTTCTATCCACGCTGGCTTCAGCATCGGACCAAAAAAAAGTCTCTCTTTTTCTCACTTTTTTCTCTCTCTCTCACACACTCTCTCACTCTCACTCTCTTCCGCTCTCTCTCGATTTCTTGCTCTCTCGCCCTCGCTTTCTCCCTATATCTCTCCCCTCTCTATCTCTCCCTCCTCACCTTCGACAACCAAATCGACCTCGCCGACAACAAGACGTAGTGCATCAACAGGAATCCGATAAATGACAATGAAAGCTTGAGCGTGGCTGCCTTCAGGAACATCCAGTACACAGATTTATCCACCTAAAAACGTGTTCCATCATATTCAAGAAGTTCAGCCTACCCTGCCGGTCGCAATGTGCTCTGGTTTGTTCATTTTGGGCTCGACAAAGTTGATTTTCTTGCCGCTCTTCGCTTTTTCAGAGACCGACGAGCTGAGGCGGGTGCGGCGTTTTCCGGGGATGGTGTCTGGGGAATTTTCGTCAGGGTCAGAGCCTGAAAAGGGAGGAATAAAGGGAAAGAGAGAGAAAGAGAGAGAGAGAGAGCGCAAGAGAGAGAGAGAGAGAGAGAGTGAGAGTGAATTTTCATACCAGTCTCGCTGTCCACCTTCTCCTCGTCAAGCTGCTTCTGGGCCTTGTGATATTCTTGAAGCAGCTCGTTGAAAGTGCCATCTACAGATTTCAGCTCGGAATAGGTACCTTGCTGGATGATACGGCCGCCTGGAAACGTTCAGATTGATGACATCTCTCTCTCTCTCTCACCTTCATCACCGCAATCGAGTTTTCCCTGCTAGCAAACCTCGGCTGCTGATGACCTAAACCATCATGATGGCGCAATTTTGAAGCCACCTACCTTCTCGAAGACGTTGGCCCCAACGTGAGCATCTACAGCTGAGAGAACATCATCAAGAAGGTAGATGTCCGCTTCTTGATACAGCGCTCTCGCCAATCCAAGGCGGGCTTTTTGACCACCGGAGAGCGTGACGCCCTGAAAGGTAGAGGGTAGGAGAGAGTCAGAGATAGTGAGAGAGATAGAGCGATAGAGAGAGAGAGAGAGAGAGAGAGAGAGAGGGCTTCAAAGCCTACATTTTCTCCAACTTCGGTCAGATCACCCTGCGGGAAAATGGAGAAGTCCGACTGCAACTCGCAGGCGTCCACGATCTGAAGCAGTTCATAAAAGCGAAAAATGAACAGGTTTTTCGCTATCTTGGTGGCACTGTCCTTTAAAAATTCAGCCAGTAGCAGAACAAAATTTTTTAACACTCCGCGATCGCGGTGCGCTTCACAATGTTTTGAGTCGGCTCAATTCAGCCCGCTTACCTTCTTGTAGAAGAACACGTCAAACTTCCTTCCGTAGACGATGTTCTCGCGCATGCTGACATTTTGCAGCCATGGTTGCTGGGGGACGTAGGCGATTCGGCCGGTCATCTTAACCGACCCGCCCAAGACGTTCATCTCTCCTGAAAAATTGGTCGTAGACAACTTTTTGCAATGTTTACCTAATACCGCCGCTATCAAACTGCTCTTCCCACTGCCGACTTGTCCAACAACGGTGGTCATCGACCCGACGGGTATCTCGAGGTCGATGTTTTGCAAGTCGGCGCTGAAGTCCGGGCCCCGCCAGTTCATCGAGACCTGGAAAATGGGATTGAATTTCGTTGTAAAATCCGCAACGTACCTGCTCCAACTGGATTGCAAAGTTTGGCTCGCTGCTGGTCCACTTGTGCTTGCGCATCTCCTCGGCGTTGAGGAAAATTCGGAGTCGCTTTTCGGAGACGGAGGCCTAGATGGGAATTTTTTGAATTTTCGGTAAACCAACCTGGACGAGGTTGTTGATGAACTGGGCCATAATTCTCATGGGTTGCCGGATTTGGTTGAAAATGGCTAGGGAGACGAAGGCCTGAAAAGAAGAGATCAGAGAGGGAGGGGGAGAGAGAGGGAGAGAGATAGAGAGCGAGAGAGAGAGCGAGAGAGAGAGAGCGAGAGCGAGAGAGGGGAGAGAGAGAGAGAGAGAGAGAGAGAGAGAGAGAGAGAGAGAGAGAGAGAGAGAGAGGATAGAGATGAAGCTCACCTTTTGGGGGGTCAAAATGTTCTCTTCAGACCACAGGACGTACGTTCCGAAGGAGACGACGGCCACCTAAAAATTTTATCCTATCTTTTTCAGTATAACGTGGCCTAATCGGTTAAACTCGCTATAAAAATTTAAAAGATATCTAAAAAATGCATTGGATTAATTGGAATCTGCCCTTACCAAAAACGGGGCCGCCGCGTTTGCCGCATCAACGGCTCGTCCAACAAGCGCGGCTTTTCGTAGATGTTTCACTTCCTCTGCCCTCATCCCGATGATTTTCGCTTCAAATGCCTCTTCCCAAGCATAAAGCTTGATCAGCTTGATGCCGGAAAGGACCTAGGCATACAAAATTAAAAACACCGCTACGCTACGCACCTCATTGCACATCTTCACCCTGGTGTCTTTCACTTTCATCTGCGCGATCTGGCATCGCTTCTGGTAGCGCGAGCTGTAGTAGTTCAACGGGAAGAAGCAGAGCTGGAAAAGAAAAGTGATATCTGCGACCTGGCTTTAGTTTCCCCACAGAATCGCTGCTAGTTTGCTCAGCTCGCCAAATGGATGTGTGAGCATCTGAGAGAAAAATAAGAATTGCCGTACCGAATTATCTCTGCTAGCCTGCCTTCGGTTACGCCATTTTCATTGCCAGCCTGTTTCTCTTTTTTAGAGTGACTGCAAGGAGACCAAAGGTAAGCTTTGAAATCCATTCTACTTACCATAATCAAAATGCCGCCAATTGCCGGGGGTCCCAGCACGAACCAGAGCAGCACCATCGCGATGGTTATCTAAAATTCGAAAATCGAATGGTGTAGGTGAGAGCGAGAGAGAGATAGAGAGAGCGAGAGAGATAGAGAGAGAAAAAAAATAGAGAGAGAGAGGTAAAGAGAGAAGAGTTATTGTGCTTTACCTACCTGTAGTGGCGTTGACCAAATATTGTGGATAAAAGGCAGCACTTGGATCATCTTCTCCACATCGATCGCCATGAAATTTACGATTTCGCCGACGGTTCGAGTGCTTCTGGCCATTGGGGAGAGGCGTAATGTCTAAAACATACCGTGACTTCTGAATCATACAAGTACTTCAGAAATTAAGTTGCTCAATAATCCATCAAACGCTTACTTTTCTAAACACCGAGTTCACCAGCATGTTCTGCAACTTGACGGAGTAGACGATTACCCGGTAGATGAACTGAAAGTCAGGGTTTTTCTCTGTCTCTCTCATTCTCTCTCACCCTCGCTTGCTCTCTATCTCTCTCTGGTCTCTCTCTATCTCTCTCTCATTTTCTCTCTCTCTCCGCTCTCTCTCGCTCTCTGTCTCTCTCCTCACATTAAGCCAACTTACTTGATTCATAATTAACGATCGCACTTCTGAGACCATAAACATGCAAAGGGCTATGCCGATTCCTAGCGAAAACGGGGCTTCTGGGTCGGAGATGAAGTCGAGGAGGTATCTGAAAAGTTTAATTTTCTCACTCTCGCTCTTTCTCTCTCTCTCGCTGTCGTCTCTCACTCACTTCAACAATATCGGGTTCAAGAAGTTCAGAAAGTCGGCTATTAATCGTAGGCTCATCATCGCAATCCACTTTGTCCGGTACATTCCAAACAACGCAAATGCGAGGGAGGGTGTTTTCCCCTTTTCAGCAGCCTCTGAAACCACAAAATTATGCATCAGAATTTTGTTAACTACCATATTGCCGCTTGGCCCAGTGCTCCTCCCATCTCGGGAGCAGCTTCTCACATTTGGTCTCGCTATGAATCGGGTATAGATCGTCGGTTTCCAGCGCTTTCTTCGAGCCGACACTGACTAAAAAGATATCTCATTGAGTGAGAGCGAGAGAGGGAGTGAGAGAGCGAGAGAAAGGGAGAGCTAGTGAGATAGAGAGAAAGCGAGATAGAGAGGAGGAACAACGAGAAGTAACGCGAGAAAATCAACACGTCGTGCACATCTTGATTTTTTAAAGGAAAAGGAAAATCGACCCCGTCTAACAGCTAGGTCTCGACAGCTACGCGCCAGTCCACTACACGCTTACACGTTTTTGATTGGTAGTAACACAAAATTTGGAGAAAATGAAAAGCGTATTTTGGCGCGGCGCGTAGCTGTCGAGACCTAGTTGATGGGGTCGTGGATTTTTTTAGCTTTTCAGTGCCTTTAAAATAAAAAAGAAAAGCCTGACCAAGCGGAGTGACCCATTGCATGAACAATTTTGACATGAAGCCTGCATGCTCTTCTGGTGAGGCTTTCTAAAACAAAAAATTTTGGAGAGTTCGCTTGAAATAAGTTTTTTTTTTAAAATTAAATTTTCAGGTTACTTACGAGTACATCTTTGGCTTTTTCTGAGCGATCGCTGATTGACAGCAGAGCCGTTTCAGCCATCACCGAGAGGGCTTGTAGCGGCAGATTTTGCTCATATATCGGGCGTTCGAAGAGCTGAAAGGAGGTGTTTTAAGGGATGGGTGACATTATTGAGGGGTGAAACAGACAAAAACCCCACATGGCTACTGTAACATGTTATATAGCAACAGTTCTTTTTCAAATGTAACAAAAAGCAGTAAAAATGGAGTTTTAGTCTCACAAAGTAGGATTTAATATGATTTTTTAGGACTTTAAGAATTCTAATTTTTAATAGATTCTTGGACATCATTAAACCAATTTTAAAATTATCGAAACTTTTGAACATGCAAAAAAATCTATTTACCCGCTTCAGTAATCTAAAAATTTTTAAAACTTCAACTACAAAAATCGCCGACATTATGAAATTTTGACATTTTTGAACATCGACATTGTAAATTCCGATCGATTCCGTTCCGATTTTGGCGATTCGAGACCGCATAATCCAAAGCTACAGTAAGAAAATTGGATCCGCGGCAGCAAATCCCGAGTTTTCATTTTTTTCGGCTTCACCCGCTCCGTCCCAGCTTATCCCAACCATCAGAAAAATATTTTCCCCCACCATTCTAACAATGTTTTGCCCTCATTGACCTGATCCAGATGTATAGTGGAAAAGACGGAAACACAATCCCGGGATTAATGAGCCGAGACTGAGGAAAGGGGGAGGGATAGATTTGTGGTGCTATTTTCAGGGCATTGAAAATTGCACAAAATGGACGGCTGCGTGGAGAAGTGTGTTCATTTTTCTTTGCTTGTTATCGCGTTGCTTGCGCATGGTGACTGCGAATGGAACGGCGGGAAACCGCAAAAAAATTACGTGCAAAAAATGTTGCCAAATCGGGTCGCAAAGGT
The DNA here is from genome assembly GCA_038088335.1 of Mesorhabditis sp. LJ9110. Lineage (NCBI taxonomy): Eukaryota > Metazoa > Nematoda > Chromadorea > Rhabditida > Rhabditidae > Mesorhabditis > Mesorhabditis sp. LJ9110. Next base: position 109,135 of record JBBGBA010000278.1, read on the forward strand.
CATGAAGGGACTGGCAAAACCCAGAACGGGAAATGGAGATAGCCTGGGAACTTTTAGTCGATTTAAAAAATTTCATCTAGTTAATTTTGGGTATTTTGCAATAGATATATCTATCTGGGTTTCGGCTACATTTAACTAATTTCAAGATTTCTTGGCGCTTTTTTATTGCCACACTTTTTTCAGCATCTGTCCCTCCTTGCACCTCATTTGAATACACCAGGTCCGGGCATTAATGAGGGGAAGGGGACGTCTCTATTACTTACCTCTAATCTTTAATCCAAACGGTGACAGCTTTAATAAACCTTAACCAAATCTATAAAAAATAAGATTTCAATTCCATGTTGTAAAATCGAGTCAAATTCAAAGCATCGATTTCCTGTTTTTGAGCAAAAAGAATGAGGGAGAGGTAGCGGGATAGGGAGCAAGAGAAACGAATACTTTCAAATTGAAAATGAAAATCAAAACAAAGCAAAAACTTACAAGTACGATGATGTCAATGAGTTGTGTGGCGGAAAGAAGGACAAACGTCACGCATAGGGCCGGATTGTAGACGAAACCGCGACGGTAGAACTGGCGGTACGCAAAGGCGCTGACGGTCTAAAAATACGTCATATTAGCACGAAAAAATATCTGATTTAATACAGTAAATGCATAGATGAGGACGCGAGATTAAACAACGGGTCAGAATGGAAAGTCAAATTGAAGGTTCTGAAATTTTATAGAGGCTTCATTAAACCCGGGAGAATGTCTCTGTTGATGGGGTTGACGCACAAACCGAAAATGATTCCGAGCTCATTTTAAACGTATTGTTCACCCCCCTGTGGGGGTGTGCGCCGTTCCCGACGGCATGTGCAATGCCGGGACGACGCTGTTTGGCGAGAAGCAAGCTTCTGCTAACCGAACCATTTCCAAAAATATGTTAATCTCGTTGTACACAATAGTGTACGTATCGGAGATTAAGCCGATAAGAACATAAACTACAAATTGATCTAAGCCAGGGGCCAGAAGCGATGTAGATGAAGCGAGGGGTGTGTATATCCGGTGGAGAGGTGGTCCAGGTGGGGGGCGAGTGGGGATAGGAAAGGGGGAAGCGAGTGAGCGCAAGCCCAGGGATGGGGAGGGTGGTCTGACCCCGAGGATCTGCCAAAACGTGCCCTCCGGCTATTACTAGGCTCAAAAAAATCAACGAAACACTCCCTTAGGCGAATGGGGTTAGGTTTGATGGTCGATGGTCGCGTAGGGATGGGATAAGTACAGGGTGAGGCATATATATCGAAGCACCCCCGGGCCATGAAATCTTGAATGCAAGCAAAAAACTAAACAGTTTTTGGGGATTGTGTACATTTACCATAATAAAATAAGTGGTTCCTGATGCAAGGGTCAAAGAAAAACGATCGCCGACTGCCTTGTTTTTTATTTATCATCTAGAAAAGTTTAGCCGTTTTGTCGAAAAAGTGGTGTTTTGGCACGCTACTCCTAGAGATCGGCCCAACGGTTGCACCGTCTCAGGATTTTCGATTCTAGCTTGATTAAGGCCTATCTATTTATTGCAGAAGTCGGATAGCCAAAAACAAACGAAACAATTTTGTTATAGTCGAAAATCACGCCCTGAACCAACTCAGGCCCCTCTATCGTACCGACTTAAAAATGTATTACAAAATCAACGTTCGAAGGAAGCTATTGTTTCAACAATTTTTCACATTCTAGGTCTTTGACAAAATCAGGTGCCGTTGACCAAATCAGAGAACTATACACCTAAAAGTCGCAAACTACAATTTTATGATTTTTACTATGCATTTTGAGGACAGCTGAGTCATAAGATGAAATTTCCGTCCGATATAGGTAAATAAACTACAGCTGCGACCGTTATTTGTTGTTCCAACATAGCACTAACGTTTTTGACACACATAGGTGCCCGAATCAGGGTTTTCGAGGCCTGCCGGAATCGAGCCCAAGGGGTTGCGTGCCAAGCCCACCACCACCAGCCTCAAGCTTTACATGAAACAAAAAGTTTTCAAGGATGCCAGGTTCTGTTATTTTGGGAACTTGGAAATAGCACTAGAGGCTACATCTTGGCAAAATAACACGACGCACCGAGCTTTCTTAAATTTTTGATGGCCTTCTGTAAGTGCTTCGATATATATGCCTCACCCTGTAAATCTACTGCCCGAAGTGAAAACTGGAATTCCGGAGCTAAGGTAGACGATCTACCGCCGCGTGACACATACGTGACACGGCTTCTGATCGCTTAATCGATTGCCGAATGTTCTAGGCTACCGGAAAAATTAGAGTCCTGCCTTACTGGCTTCTTTAATATAATCAAAGCAGATCGAAAGAGCCATAGAGAAAGGATGAGAGAGCGAGTGACAGATAGATAAAGGAAGAAGGTAAGGGAGTGAAAAAGGGAGAGGGAGAGAGAGAGAGAGAGAGAGAGAGAGAGAGAGAGAGAGACATTGAGCGACAGAGATATTTAGAGAGAGAGAGAGAGAGAGAGAGAGAGAGAGAGAGAGAGAAATCCGCCAAATATAAGAAGTAAGAACTGAAACTGCAAAACCTCCTCGTGGTTCGTGCCTTGAAAAACAGGGCGTCAAAAGGTGATAATCTCCAAAAGCCGCTTCCAGCTGCTATCAGCTAGCAGAGATTCTGAAGGACGGCCCCGATTTCTCCCTATATCCATTGTCTTTTTTTAGGGGTAGATCAGGGCCATGTGGGCAGAGCAACTCGGAAAGTAGCGAAGAATCGGGCATAGGGCTTCATTGCGGGGGATTATAATATTTTTGAGGGCAGATTGCGAATATAGATCTCAAGCCCTTGGCCAATTAATTCGGGTAAAAAACGGGTCGCCCGGGAAGCCGGCAAAAATTGTTCCGATTCGGGGATTGTAGCATGGCTTCAGGGGTTTCAATAGCTTAAATGTAAAGCATGAAAATGTTTAAAAAATAAAATTGCGAAAATGAAAATTTCTATTTGTGTTTTACCAAATAATTTATCTAAAAAATAAAAACCGTTTACAAACCCTGCCTCCAATTAAATTCGGAAAAAATAGATGCTAAAATACAGCTGACCTCCCCGCTAATACCAATGAACCAAAAGCCAGCATTGTCAAGTTTCCAAAATCAACGATTGCCGTCCTAATTCCTACGCTATAATTATGCAATTGGACAGGTGCCAAAATTTCGGTAAGCAATGTATTATTGCTGGTGTTGTGCTCCCGGTTTGATGGAAGAGAGGGAGAGAGAGAGAGATAGGGAAAGAGAGAGGAGAGAGAGAGAGAGAGAGAGAGAGAGAGAGAGAGAGAAAGAGACAGTGAGAGAGAAAGAGAGAGATAGCCACAGAAAGGGCCCAGGAAAAGCTGAATCAGCCGACCAAAAGGGGAGAGGCGAGAACTTTGATGCCGGTCTTTTTTTGGCCCCCACCGAGCTTTGCCGTTCTTTTTTGCGTGTGTGGGTGCGTTCCGACCAGACGGCGGCGTCTGGTTGGATTCGGAAATTGAAGCGGCACCACTAAAACATCCAAAGCCCGGAAGTGAATTTTGCCTCAAAAAATTCAACGGCTTTAGAAAAATAAAAATTAATAAAGCGAAGTTCTTACAAGGTTAAAAAGGCGTTTTGTTTTATGTAACTCTTTTTGTGCAATTTCAACCGGACTCTCAAAACTATACACATAGAAAATCTCACAGAGTTTAGAACCGGAACTATTAAAAAAGCCATAAAAAATAGCTGAAATGCTTGAAACTGCAAAATAGTTTTTTTAGTAAACAAGTGCTTCCAGGTCCCTTTCAAATTGTGTAAATTTCGTAAACTGTATTCAAATGTGCTCAATTTAACGATCAAAAATCTGCTGATTTCCAAAAAAAAGCATAAAAGCCGATTCCCCCTTTCAAAGCGGAAGTCCAGAAGTACCACTACAGGGTGGGCCAAAAAAAAAACAACAGGTTTGGGCGCGATTATCTCGAGAACCTTAACGAATTCATGGTGGGTTGATGGCTGAAAACCATTTTCTCGGCCTGGAAAAGAAATAAAACACAACTTGATTTTTTCGATTTTTGGCGACGTATCAATACAAATGACACCCGGAAACTATGCGTTCCGGGAAAGTTTAATTTTCATTTTTCTCAGTCACCTGTGGCGGGGGATTTCTAATTTTTGCTGTGTAAATTCTTGTAGGCAATAGATAGATACATGCAAAATTTAGGATTTTTCTGAGGTCTGTTGAAAAGTTATCGCGGACTGAAATTTAGTATGGAGACAGTTAGTAAATTTCGGGTATTAAAAAAACCTATGGTGAAAATCTCAAACGAAGTCGTTGTCGATTGCCTACAGACTCTATACTACCACATAAACATATTAAAAAAATTTTTAAGATCGGTGATTTTTCGAGTTTTTCAACGACCTACTGGTCATGGATTTTTTCGAGATCACGAAACCGAACTTTCAAAAAATATTTCTAAGATTGTAAATAGAACCTAGGTGTTTTCTTTGCTTGGTTGTGTAGGACTGGGGTCCATCTATCATGTAGACAATTTCTAGCTACCGTACACCTTCGAAAGGTTGCCTTTTAGTGCTTCCAAAACGGTTGGTTCGTGCTATTTCGCAAACCTCCGTGCCAATCTATAAAATTCAATAGCGCGGCTAGAATTATTGTCATAATTTTATTTGATATTACTTAATTGGCGCATTCAAAGATTATATTAACAAATTTATTGGGCCATCCGATCTTTCAAAAGAAATTCATGAAATGCCCAAATATACGCGACTTTGAGGCGACTTAAAAAAATTCTCGAAGCTCTAGTAGCCTGGACGTTTCTGGCATATACCAAGCCTGGGTAGTCAACTAGAACGCATGCAAATACAAAACCTTTTCATGGCAAAAGAATTTAGAAGCGCGCCCCAAAGTCTTTTCAAAAAAAGTTATTTTCAGTTTTAGATCAAAATCAACCATTA